>JBAMJR010000086.1:1085000-1377500 GCA_038501785.1 Myoxocephalus aenaeus
AAAATTCAATAAATAGTGAGCAAATGCAACAAAAAGGCATATATTATTTAAATAATTATCACTCTACTTTCCCCATCAGATGTTTAAATTTAGATTTTCTTTTACTTTTCTTTTTTTTGTTGCCCCGAACGTGCTCTTTCACAGCTCTCGGGACCCGTCGGTGTCTTGTGCTATAGTTTGTTCAGTGAATTCAGGAATGGAACAGACGTCTAAAAAAAAAAAAAAAAAAAAAGAAATAGTCGAAAAAAAAAGCTTAGAAGTTAGAAGATACCACAACTGGAAGCATTGTTTCATACCTCTGAGGGAACAAATATTTTTAGATTCAGCAAATGCCTACAAAAAAAGCAATATCACTGATTTCATATGCAGGCACATACAATACCTTCACAACAGTACGACAACCTCTTGTTATGTTCAAAAATAACGATAACAATGACGACACAACCAGTATGAACTGAGAGAAGGATTGTACTCCTGCTGTTTTATGAATCTCTGGATGGGATCACAAGTAGTCGAGTCAATCAAAAAAATCAAATCAATAAACCGGTCGACCGAATAAAGCGCGAGAGTTCGTATCCTCCGAAGTCCAATTCCAGTGTATTGTACAAAGTTTGCACGGAGAGAGGGAGAGAGAGCGGCGATGCGGATCTCCGCTCTAGATGCTGAGGTCTTTGGGGCTTTCTTTGTACAGCCGTCTCTTGGGCTCCGGCAGCGGTTCCGGGCCGCGGCCTCCCGCGTTATTGTTGTGGCCCGCGTTGTTGTAGGCGGCGTTGTTGTGCGCGGCGTTGCTCTTCATCACGCCGTAGTAATCCACCAGCCTGGGCGCCGCCGCGTAGTTCGGCTCGTCCCGGCTGTAGTTGCTGTCGGGGGAAGAGTCCCGCTCCGCCCGGCACCGTCGCTCCGGGGTCCCGTTAGCCGGGTACCGCTCCGGGGAAGAGTCTCTCAGGAGGTTGCCGTTCTTCGAGGCGCGCTCGTACGCGCGGCCCCTGGAGAGAGACGAGGAATCCCCGTTGTTGTTGTAGTTGGCGGTGGCGGCGGTGGCGTTGGCGGTGTTGGTGTTGGCGCGCTCGGGGGTCGCGGCCTCCCCGACCCGCCCGCCCCCCGGCGAGTCCTTGAGGAGCCTCCGCTCGTAGAACTTGCGCTCGGGCGTGACGGCGAGGAACCCGCCGTCGTCGCGCTCCCTCTCCGGCGTGCGGTCCCGGTGCGCCCTGCGGTCCATCGACTTGGCCCGCCGGCGGTCGGGAGACGGGGCCCGCTTCCGCGTCGGCGAGCGGTCGAGGGAGCCGCGGCGCTGCTGGCGGAGCCTCCCGTCCAAGGTGGCGCTGCTGCCCGAGTTCTCTCGCCCCCTGAGCTTCTCGGCGGCGGCGGCCTTCTTCCCCGAGCTGTCTTTCCTCAGAGTCTTCAGGAGTTTGGAGATGCCGCTCTCCGACTCGGACTTCTTGACTTTGCGGCCCCGGCTCTTCTTGTTGCCTCCGCCGCCGCTGCTGCCGCTGCCGTTGCTGTTGTCTGGAGACTGCTGTCTTTGGGTGCTTTGACTGTGATTGTTATTCCAGGTGTGATGATGGTGGGGGTTAAACTGCCGGCCTTGGTAGTCCATCTGATCGGAGCCGGCCCTGTCCCTGTCCCGGCCACGCGCAGCGTCCTCCTGGCGTGATGGTTTGTGAAGGTCTGGTGGATAACTGGACTCCAATGAGGTGTGATATCGGCTGTTCGGCGGCAGCGTTCTCACTTCCGGAGTGTTTTGTGCCCCGGGTGTGGGAGGGTGCCCGTCACTGCTGCTGCCGTCTGCCGGAGAGGAGAAAAGAAGAGAAGCTCGTTGGCGAGAAACACCTCAAACGAGAGCCGGCGAGCCCGAGGAACACGCGTACGTATGATCAATCAATCACGTGAGACATTTATCGCGAGGCAGCAGGCATAAAACTTTCCTCGTCGGTTCATGTGAGCCCTCGCTTTGACATGACAGGAAGTCAATGCACAGATTTATGGAAACCATGCATATATACGTGTGCTCTTTCACATCGGCCAGTCCTAAATGATCTATAAACATGAAATGCATTGAAGGGATAAATCTCTTCAACGTGCATTTCTCTAGAGGTTGAGACACACAAGGTGATGTCAGCAACAACAACGACGACGACGACAACAACAACTGGAGCAACAAGGGCAACATGTCGGCAAGTGGAGGGCGGGGATTATCAATGGCACAGCAGGCACCTAGGAAATCATTCAAAAACAAAATGGTGAACAGCTCAGTGTGCATCGTTGGGAAGGAACAGACTCAAAGCAACGACAACAACAACAAAAACAGGAGTGGTTTGGCTGCCAAATTAGATACAGGTTGCTATGGTAGCAGCATGTGAGGTGGCATTAAATTAGTCCCAGTACAAAAATAAAATCTGGTCTGGGGCCGGCGGAGCGGGAGGGGTTTTGTGCGTGTGCGGATTCGCGGAAGTTAAATTCAGTTTGAACTCAGGCATGACAAGACACAAAGCATGCACACTGTGTCAACACACACAGAGTGGGGTTCAGGTCGGGATGAGCTGGAGGGAAAAGGGGTGGATAAAAAACTGAAAGAAAAATTGAAATAACGATGGCAGGGAGAGTGGATCGGGGACAGACTTTTGGCTACAAACCGTGGTCTGATTTTGGCCCATTAGGTAGAAACAGGGCTCTCCCATCTTGTCATTCCTCATTGTACCCACAGCGAGATGAGGCGCCATCATCGCTGGAGAGGAGGAGGAGGAGGAGGAGGAGGAAGAGCCCAGCGACGAGAGAAAGAGGGAGGAGAAAACAGATAAAACAGACAGGAGGCTGTTTTACAGTGCATCTCAATGGAGAGAAGAAGGGGCTTCGTTGTTATTACACTCGATACAGTATCACAAATCCATCTGAGAATGAAATGCCGCGGAGAAATATATAACGATGTGACTCGAACTGTGAGAGCACGCGGCTCCTGGGAGGGGAATATTACTCCAGCTGTAAAACATCTGTATAGATCCTGTACAAAAATAACGGAACAAGCTTCTGTGGCAACCATTCCTTCAGAGATCAATAATATTTCACAGCTCAATCTCGTGCAGAAACTACGAGGATCGCTTTAAAAATTCATGGGTCAGAAAATCATTTACAGTAATAAGAAAAATCATGAAAATCTATTTTTATATTTTTTGGTTCAAAAGAGTAATAAATGTCCCTTGGGTGCACTAAGCAGACGAGAGGATGCATTGAAGTCTGCGTGAGGATGGAACTGACGACATTGCGACTCGTTAACGTACCATATTCGGGTACGGATCCATCTCCCCGCTTGAGGACGAGCCGCGCCCTCCGACCGCCGTTCTTGATCAGTTCGATGGCGCGCGCGTGCTTCATGTTCTTTGTGCTCTCACCGTTAATCTCCAGGATCTCATCTCCCACCTGAAAAAAACAAGAGGTGGCGTTGTTTTAAAAACCTTTTCAAATCTTTTAAAATCCGATTCCAGGGGGGGAACTGAGCAATTGCTATATAAAATTGTAAATCATAGCTTGTTTTATGAAAAAAAGCCCAGAAACTGCTGTATTTGGATGTATTGAACACCATAAGTAATACACAAGTGAAATATATGGTTTGGTACATGCGAAAATGTGCGCAAATACAAATCGCCTGAATGTTCTCTGTACTAAATCCTCTCTAACTTGGTTCGGCTTCACTTTATCAAAGTCAACCTTTGCAGAGAGAATGTTCACATATTGTGCTATGATTTGGGTTAGAGAATGTTCACATATTGTGCTATGATTTGTGTTAGAGAATGTTGACATATTGTGCTATGATTTGTGTTAGAGAATGTTGACATATTGAGCTATGATTTGGGTTAGAGAATGTTCACATATTGAGCTATGATTTGGGTTAGAGAATGTTCACATATTGTGTTATGATTTGGGTTAGTGAATGTTCACATATTGTGTTATGATTTGGGTTAGAGAATGTTCACATATTGTGTTATGATTTGGGTTAGTGAATGTTCACATATTGAGCTATGATTTGGGTTAGAGAATGTTCAAATATTGTGCTATGATTTGGGTTAGAGAATGTTCACATATTGTGCTATGATTTGGGTTAGAGAATGTTCACATATTGAGTTATGATTTGGGTTAGAGTTGGACCTTACAGCTGCATCATTTCAAAGAAATAATCATCCTGAAAGTGATTTTTTTTCTAGGCGGACCTGAAACCTTTTCATTTTTTTCTGTGTGTCATCTTCATTTACTCTTAACCAGTAACATATAGACTGATAGTTACACATCTGAACAAAATCTCACATGTGTACATTTTATTATAACCAACATTATTCAAATAGCCCTAGTGGTTGCAGAGATACACCCTTTTTAGTTTGGGTATGCACTTTTCGAGGAAAGGGCCTAAAACAGGTTGGTTTCTAAAGTGTTTTAATCGAAAAGGACGTATAGAAGAGAGAAGAGAGAAGCATCACTAATTCAGTGTTTTAAAAAAAATGTATAAAATGGTTCTCGCACCCTCATCTTGCCGTTTCTGACAGCGGCCCCGTCCTCCGCCAGCCTCAGCACGTACAGGTCCATGCTGTACTCCCGTCCTCCTCGCAGGCTGAAGCCGAAGCCTTTGCCGTCCCGCTCGAGGTCCACGGAGTAGAACTCTGCGTCCTGCGAGGCGCGAAGGGAGAGATGAAGAGATGAAGAGATGAAGTCACAGGGGGAGGAGAAAGGGAGTCAAAAGGTGAGTCTAAAACTTCAGGGCTTATCAAGCCGTGTCAGCGGCAGTGCAACACCTCTGGAAGCGCATGAATAATTGATGCCGCGTGAGCCGGAGTGCAGAGCGCTAAGCGAGGGCACGAGAAGGGCTGCTCCCTCCCAACAGAAGCTTTATTATCTCTACCAACAAACGAAGATCTGGACTCAACTGAGTGCACCTTCATAATCAAACTACTCGCTCATTTAAACTGACCGTGGAGAACTTTTACTTCAAGATAAACAAAAGAGGTAAATTCGGGCGAGATGGGCAATGATTGAATCCTTAACTTAAGCTCTCTTCTCTCTCTTTTAGCATTCTTTAACACAACTATGTTTGACCCGAGTGCAGCATTAGGAATGCCTATGCTGGACATGAGCCATTATTTGGCCACTCAGATCCATCAGTTTGGGTTTTGGTGTTGGGAGAGAGAAGTGAGTAAGAAGTGAGTGCAGTGTGCAAACACTTTGGGCCATTTGTTGGTGAAATACTTCTTCTTCTGTGGTGGAAACTCTGTAATTAACGTAGAATTAACGATGTGCAACCCGGGCGATCATTACCTGTGTTGTCTGACTGTGCATGGGCGGAGGGGGAGGGGCTCCTTTTGACTTTGAGTTATTCCTTTAAAAAAAGAAGAAGAGAGAAACTCACATTAATACACATTAATACACATGCACATTTGTTTTAATTTAATTTTTTTAAATGGACGTCGTCACTCACCGGGACTCGGCGGTCTGCTGAGGCGTGTGCGTGGTGGTGATGGTAGCGATCTTCTCCGCATTAGTCAGCAGAGAAGCATTGGAAGATTCTGCAAAGATACGGAGAAAAAATTAACATGAAAAAGAAAAACAAGCGAGCTCACGTGGTGGAGAGACTGCTTTTGTTCGACACAGCTGGTGGTGATGTCACTGAACCGCTCCCTGGCTCCTCTATCGGACCCGACGCTAACCGCCTGTGATGTTGTCGTTCGCCATTTGCTCTTGAACACTGACCTGAATGAAGGGGAAACAACTGCAGAAAAGATGGAAGAAAATAAAACTGACTTGCATCATCTTCTTCTCCATAAAGGAGAGAAAAACTAGTCCAACTGCCTTTTATTGCATTTCTTCAACTCCTCACATCCTCTCACCAGCGAGAGAAATGGCGCACACATTAGTTCCCTTTGATACTGGCGGGTGTGTACAGCTTCACACCAACATCAGTCTGACTCATTCATCTCCGGCTCCTCATCCCTCCAAGAAATATGACTTCCTCGCAACCACCTCTCTTTCTATCTCTCTCTCTCTTGAGAATTTGAGAGTGAAGGTGGACCAATAAACGCCATCATCCACATACTACAAGGCCACGCCACGTTTTCTACCAGGAAACTCGTAAACGTGCCCTTTCACACGCAAACCTGCCAGTTAATGTGTGTGTGTGTGTTAAGTGAGTCTTAATTGAGCTTCACGCTGTGTCTCTGTGGAGTTTATTACATTACAGCGTGTTTTCATCGGCTGCCCAGTCAGCCAGCAGTAAGCACCCTCGTTACATCACACGACATATTTCACCCAAAATTGGTGGAGCTTTAGGTCGCAAACTGCTTGTGCATTACGATAACATGGGGTTTAATTTCCATTTCCCTACACTAAGCTGAAGAGATTAACACCGACAGGAAGCACTCGATTAAATGTGAGCCGTTTTTTTTCTTCGACAAAACTGACAAAATACTGCGAGAGATGTCCGGCGAAGAGAAAAAATAAAAGAAAGAGAAGCGACCACTAGGTCACGCCCGCTCAACGACTCGCTCTCCGAGACACCGGGGTTCGCACCTTGGTGAAAAGTGCTCACCTGCGGTGCGCCCTCTTCCCTTCACGCCAACGGGTCACGTGACACCGCTGCGTTACGGTGAGGCCGGAGGCCAAAAAAGCCTTACCATCACCTGGGATGATCCTGAGCGAGACCGTGTTCCCGGCTTCCTTGATCAGGTTGACGATGTCGGAGTGGGACTTGTTGGTGATGGAGCAGCAGTTGACGGACAGGATCCGGTCCCCGACCTTCAGCTTCCCGCAGCGGTCGGCCGGGCTGCCCTCGATGATGCGACCTATTTTGTGGGGCATGGCCACACAAGCGTTTCCAGCTTTCGTGTTAGTTTGTGTGTGTGTGAGAAGTAGCGTGCGGCGATTATTTATTTATTGTGTTGATTGGGTGTGTTGATTTGTATTTTGAAAGAAGGAAAAGAAAGAAAGAAAACGGGGAGAAAGAGACAAAAAGAGGATTTAATTTATGAATTATCTCAAATCACCACAAACCGAGCAATCAGCACAGAGACGTCGTGTGAAAATGCATCGTCTGACGTGTTAATCAATGGGCCGTGAGTCCTCTAATCTAAAGGTTGACAGCCTATTGATACACCGATCACGTCGTCATCATCATCATCACCACCACCCCTCCCTGCCGGCGGATCAATGAGCACACAAACGCCGCCGCGGTGATCGAGCTGCGGGAACTTGATCCTCCCCCCGACTCGGAAAAATGGCAAGCGTTCCTAAAGAGGAGGCGAGATGTGGCCTTTATGCGGCTACGCTACTCACGTGGTCGGTCAGACAGGGAGAGAGAGAGAGCGCCGCGAGAAACACGACCGCGGCGCCGGAGTGACAGAGTTCAATACGGCACATCTTGTTTAAACAGGAGCGCTGAACAGACCCTGGAGAGCTCCCTCCCTCCCTCCTTTCCCTCCATGTCTGCTCCTCCAGTGGTTCTGCAACAATCTTGTTTATTACATCAGCTCACGTCGCCGCTTCACACTCCTAAACGTGCCTGTGTCCCGTCGCTCTATCTAAATAATGTATCTGCTAAACCCAACCTCAACCTCAGGTCACAGTGAGGGGGGATGATATTTGATTGAATCAGCTAAAACTGCTTTATTCTTATTTTATATATTTAGTTTGTCATAGATATTCTTTGTCAGATTTTAGCTCGTGTCCCACGGGGTCGGGATGCATTAGCGCGGGATGCGCTAATGTCCATGGTGACGAGACGTTTAGGACAAGGTTGTTGACGAGCCCTCTCGCTGGCGTCCCTATAAATAACACATTCATTCTTGCATTCAACCCCATTAGCCCGATGGGATCAATGGAACTTCCTGTTAGCTAACGTCTCCTTCATTCTCGCGTTTCGTCGTCGTACCGGCTAACGTATTCACGGGGACCTTGGCGCGACATTGGCGGTGGAAATTCATCACTCGGAGGTCAAACGGCAAATTTGTTTTCGAGGAGGACGTCTACGATCCCTCATCAATGGCCGAGCGGCGTTAATACATGCGACGCTGCCGCGGTACGTAAGTGGTGCAGACAGCGAATGCAGTGAGCCGAGTAGACTCCAATTAGATGCTGAGTGGATTGGTGGGGGGGAAATCGGTGATGATGGTGTTTGTGATGATGGTGTTTGTGATGACGGCGCCGCCACCGGTCCTGAGGGAGAGCACTCGGCACATGAGGAGATTTCTTTATCCCAAAGCTCTTGATGGGAACGCCACGCGCGTGTTAGTCATAAAGCAGAGGAAACTCAAGGGGGAGTGTTTTCTATACGTCGTAATTCTGCATCGGTCATTTTACTCAGCGGTTGGTTTGTACTCTTTGTGGAGAGCTTTGCTGGAGGAACGCCGGAGCGGTTTCACGCACCAACTCTGCACTGAATTTAGTTGAGTCAATAAAAAGCCCTTGGAAGTATGGCTGGACGATACTCTACTATATATATATATATATATATATATATATATATATATATATATATATATATATATATATATATATATATATATTTAATAATACTAACATAATAAGAATAATAACAATGATATTCCATATCTGCAGATATATATAATTTGTCCCACATTGGGTAAGTCTGGATTTGAGAAAAATTTAAATGATCAATTTCGATTCTTTTTTGGTTCTACTGGTTTAAATTGTGTCCATTTAATCATTTACAACTGTAGAAATGTTGTAAACTGCAGTAGTACTAAAAAAAAGTGATATAATAATAAACCATTCTTTCATACTCTGGACAGTATGATTCTGAAACAGCTATTAAGTTGCATTTTATGTATTAAAAAGTCTTCCTAACTTGGTGAACCCTGCAGAAACACAACCAAACAGGAAGTTAGTTTAAAAATAGTTTAGTTATTGCCGTGCGGTAATAACCTTTGAAGAACATTGCTTTGTGCGCGCCGCAAATTAATCAGAGAGAGAAATAAGGATCTTCAGAATTAACTCTCGTCACGTAGCGCGCATCGACGCCCAAACAATCAAACCGTCGGGTCGGATTAAAGTCCAAAATGGCCCCGCCGCTGGTAAACAAAATAAACGGCGACGTCAAACCGAATAGAAGTCTCCGTCAATCTCGACCAGGCTCCGGCTGCGGCTCACTCACTGAAGGTGGTGCCGGCGTCGGGTCTGGAGACGGACGACACGATGACGAAGCCGAAGCCCTCGTTCTCCCCGCGCTGGATCTCCACGTCGTACGGCTGCAGGGAGGCGGGCACCACCGCGCTGCCGCTGCCGCCTCCGCCGCCGCCGCTGCCGATGCCGCTGGTGGAGCCGCTGCCGGAGCTGACGGTGTTGAGGGAGTTCTGGCTCCCCTGCGGGGTCCGCTTGCCCTCCGTCAGGCTGGGCGCCTGGGTGCTGCTGTGGTGGGAGGATGCTGGCGACGGGGGGGACGTCGCCTTCGCCTTTGGACACTTTGCGGATGCGGAAAACATCGGTTAGAACGGCATCGTGCTTTAATCGACATGTGACATGTACGCATGCCGGGTTCATACACATTTTGACCAATGAATTTCCATGACTTTAGACCAGATTTCCATGACCAAACATTTTGTGAACTCTCGGTGAATACATGAAAAAGTAAGAAAATGTAGTATTTAAACTAACAATGAGAATTCCAAAGCATACAGTAAACCTTAAATGACACAAATGAATGAGAGACAATAGTTTGATTAAAAGAATAAACATTTATATAGATGCCTGTATGTATGCCTGCTTATATTCTGAGCGTCTTTCTCTTAAAAGCATATTCATTATTTCAAACTCAGCGTAAATGAACGACATGAACACATGAATATAACACATTTCCATGACGTTTCCAAAACTTTTGGGATTATATTTTTTTCAAGGACTTTTCCAGGCCTGGAAATAACCATTTTAAGACTTTTCCAGGTTTTCCATGACCGTATGAACCCTGGCATGCTCGACGTGCGGCGCTCCTCACCTGGGTACCCGGTGGCCTTGCGTCTGACGGTGAGGTTGACGTGGCCCTGCTTGGCGGCCTGCTGCATCAGCTGCACCACCAGCTGGTGAGACTTGCCCACCACCGCCGTGCCGTCCACGCAGATGAGCTCGTCGCCCGACCGCAGGCGGCCGTCCTCGTCCGCCGCCCCGTACTTCACTATGTGGCCGATGTAGATCTGGAGAAGGAACGCACGCGTCAATGTTGCTTCTATAACGCACCTTCTTTCAGACTAGAGGAGAGAAAACACCCAAAATACACATTTAGGTGTTTATTTCACCACTTTGTCTGTTTGCGTCTGTAGATTTCTCCTGAATTCACCAAAGATTTCCATTAGATAATGCCTCCTTTGTATATTTAACATAACTTGTAATCCCAAAAAGAATTGGCAAAAAATAAGTTTCATGGTGATATCTATCTAAGTATTTTGTATTATCCTATTCTCCTGTAGTGTCTTTAAAATGTTTCTAAATGTACAGAACGTCTCTTTAAAAGGCCGTTTTCTCTTTACAAATTTTTCTCAGACTCTGACCCAGAAATCTCCACTTCAGCGACTCCTACATCCACCAAACTGACCAGTTTCGTTCATAAATATATTCTGAAGGTTTCTACAGAGGGATTTGTTTATATATCAGTCACAGCCGGATTTACACAACTTTTAAATTTCAGAATATGATTAAAAGAGATTTCCAAGATCCCCCTTGCAAAAATCAAGAAATTTGGAACGTGGCTTTATCCGACGTTCAGATTTCTGTTCTGGAAAAATTATTTGCATATTCAACTGAAGATATTTCAGAAAAATTGTAATACCAAACATATTTGCCTTAATGCCAGTAATCAACTGGGGAAGTTTCATGCCGATATCCAATAGTTAAATCGTTTACCCCATTCACCCCGTAAGCGACGCTGTAACTCATTGCATCATCCATCAACAGTGACGTGAACACAGTAGCTTTCATGATTATGATACCTTTTATGATTATGATTCAGTGCTCCGGCTCATTAAACTGCAGTAAATCAAACCGCCAGCCAAGAGAGCGTGACGACTCATTTCCCGCTGATCTCCTTCTCCACCTGATGACGTCTCACTCTCATCACTTCAAGGTGTTGGTGACTGACGTTCGGAGAAAACCAAGAAGTCTAACGCAGCCTACCGGGGCCTCTGAGAAGCTCGTGTGCTTCGGGCATTGTGTAGGCGTGCACACACACACACACACACACACACACACACACAACGGCGCACAACCACGGCGCCGACACCTTTTGGCACAAACAACAAGCACCAACTCCTGAGGGGTGGACCTGAAGAATGCTGCCATTTTATTTCCCTCTCTTCCTCAATAACTGCCTTCCACTCTCCCTCCTCGCTCCGCTCCTTTTAAGACAAATATATGGCGCACAACCAGAGGGATTGTGGGTAAGACCTTGGCTTCTCTTAACAAGCTGTCTATGCGATCCTCCAGAGAGCAACAGCTCCAGTTAGACAGATATACGCCGGTTTAAAAAGGCAGCCGAAACACAGAAGTGAGAGGAAGAGGGAAGCAACAAAAGAGCCTCTTATAGGACTGGGAAGCACACTAAGAGCAAGGATAAGGCAGTCAGAGATTTAATCATTCATTATCAGCAAAAGTATGAGTACTTAAATTACCAAATTATCTGATAAACTACTGATGGACAGGTGGAGGTGGAGGGATACTTACAGGTTCCCCGGGCTCATTTCCTCCCAGGATACGGAAGCCGAAGCCCGTATCCTTCCGCCAAAGGAAAATGTCCTGCTCCTGGCAATCTGGCACTGGAATACACAAGAGAAACAGTGAGGGGGGGTGTGGGGAGACTCCATGGAGATCAACCAGCAGATCTGCCAAAAGACCGGCAGGCTCCGCTCAGCGTGGACTGTTTAGCATCCATGTAGGCTAATCACTGAACGCGTGTTCCTCTAAAATCAACAAGTTCTGTCTCAGTACCAAGAACCACAGTCCCAGCTGTGTGATCGCTGATCAATATGTCAGAATCTGAAACCGTTTATTTACCAGGAATGTTTACACAAACGAGGAATTTAGACATTAGACATGAGACGTTAGACGAGACAAACAACAATCAACGACAACAACAGTGCAATGGGTATTAAATTAAGTATAAGATAAAGTGCTCAGACAAACAGATTACGTTAAATTGTATGTCTGCTCCTTCTCTGGTTCTGCAACCAGCGACAGGGAAGTGACCATTTTTGGACTGCGGAGAAATGACGTTGTAGTAGTGACGCGGTATACGTCTCTGGTAGAGACCTGTCAATCACCTTGTAGCCCCGCCCTAAAGCATACATACAACTTGCACTCTCTCTCCTGACCACCAGGGGGCGACTCCTCTGGTTGTATAGAAGTATATACTTCATGTGTTAAAGCTGCATTCTCTCTCCTGACCGCCAGGGGGTGACTCCTCTGGTTGTATAGAAGTATATACTTCATGTGTTAAAGCTGCATTCTCTCTCCTGACCACCAGGGGGCGACTCCTCTGGTTGTATAGAAGTATATACTTCATGTGTTAAAGCTGCATTCTCTCTCCTGACCACCAGGGGGCGACTCCTCTGGTTGTATAGAAGTATATACTTCATGTGTTAAAGCTGCACTCTCTCTCCTGACCGCCAGGGGGCGACTCCTCTGGTTGTATAGAAGTATATACTTCATGTGTTAAAGCTGCATTCTCTCTCCTGACCACCAGGGGGCGACTCCTCTGGTTGTATAGAAGTATATACTTCATGTGTTAAAGCTGCACTCTCTCTCCTGACCGCCAGGGGGCGACTCCTCTGGTTGTATAGAAGTATATACTTCATGTGTTAAAGCTGCATTCTCTCTCCTGACCACCAGGGGGCGACTCCTCTGGTTGTATAGAAGTCTATATAAATGACTCTACTTCTCTTGATGTATTTCCTCAGTAAACATTGTAAACATGAGTTTAAGTCTCAATCTCTAGTTTCAAGTCTTCTTCAATACAGCATGATGTTCATTTAGTAAATTATGGCCATTTAGAGTCAAACAGACCATAAAGCAGGGGATGCTTTAGGGGCGGGGCTACAATGTGATTGACAGGTCCACTACGACGTCCACCTCTTATACGGTCTTGCCGAGACCTCGTCACACTTGCAGATCTGCAATCTGAAAAGTTCTTCAATGGCGAACCTCCATCATGAGCCACCATTTGTAACGAAACCTTTCTTTCACACATGGATTTGGAGCTTCACTTTCACATATTTCCATCACACACACACACACACACTCGCCACACATTCACATCTCGCCGTGGACAGAGCAGACTGTGGAGGAGGACACAGGCGAGTTGGTGTGAGTCGGTTGCAGCCAGAGGGCCAGTGTGCCCAGGCTGCTGTCTGCAAGGCTGCCACGCAGTAGTGAACCCATTGGCTCTGCTCGCCCTGATAACGTGCTGGAATGTAACTGCTATGCGGTTAAACTTGCAACAGGTGACACGAAGCTAAATTCACTTTTCAGTCACACTGTCCTGCCACTGACATAAAGGTTTGAGGAGAGCATGACGACTGTTAAACTGAACCAAGAGTTTGTTTCCACCGAAGCTGAGATGGCGATTGAAGGAACGGTGAAAAGAGCTGACCAAGACACTTCTGATGAGTTTTGTTTCCGTGAGTTTTACAATCAGCGAGGTAAAAATGGCTGTTTTTCCTCAATGGAGTCTGGAGGCTTTGAGGGGAGATCAACTATGCTTCCTTTCTAATTATGTGATTGAAGAGTTTCTTTAGACCAAACCAGAGTTGATTGCTGGAAGTGAGAAGAGCTATCAAGATGTTTTTGTTGTTGTTATTTCTATTTATTATAATTTTTTAAGTAACCCTTTAAGCCCTCACCCTAACCCCTACTCCTATTTATTGTTGGAGTTGTGTTTAGAGGTTGTACATGTGGATTATATATTATTGTAGCCCTGATTTCTATGTTTAATTTGATACCTAACATGATATTTCTTTAGTTTTTTAGATTTATACCATGTTTTTTTGTGTGTGTTTTATAATTTCATAATATTGTATCTATTTTTATAAATAGGCCTGCATTTTTTTATTTTTTTTCCATGTTTATTGCAAAATAAATATTCCTACTGAATTATTGAAAATAAAGTGACGTTAAGAACAAGAGGCCGTTCTGTCGCCTCCAGCGCTCAGAAGGACCCGTCGTCCCTGACTTTGAGAAACACCCAGAGAACCGGGGGCCTCTTCGTCATTCATTGTCTCTCTTTTCTTTTTCGTTTCATCGTGTTTTCCCCCTCCTCCGCCTTTCCCGACTCCAAAAAAAAAAAAAAAGATAAAGAAACTGCAGATCCTTCGGGGGGTTTTTCGAACAGATACACCAATCAGCGGCAGCTTAAAGCAGCCCAGTTAATATTTAATCAGCGGGAGTCCTAGATTCCACAGGCGGCCATGATTGTTAACCAACACTGCGATGCGATGAGGAGCGCACGTGTGCGACAAGCTAACGCAGAAAACCCTCCAAACACTTCACAGCATGAAGCCCACCTATTGACCCTTTACATATCAAATACAGGAGGTCTAAAGGACAGTCGAGGGAACCCCGTTATTTCTGGAAGATCCTTCCCCGCCTTCTCCTCACAGGCTCTTCTATCAGAAGCAGAGAATAAGTGGTTTGACACCCTTTACAGTGTTCCTGCTATGAATAATGCAAGAATGGGCCATGACTGCAAATGATATGGAGGAGTCTTGCAGAGGGGCTGCCTACTTTCTGGTGCTCCACTTCTGGATCCCAGTGACTTCCCAGTGAGAGGAGCCGTTTGGCTGCAGATGAGCTGAACGGTGGCGAGTCGTTTAAAAAGGTGAAAGGTCGTCGTCTCTTGACATGTGCAGGAAAGTGCACACATGTCATTCTTTCTTTTGTTGTACATGACGGTTCTTTTCCGTCGAGAGGATGAAGGCAAGAACACACACACACACACACCAGCAAGCGCTTGTGTGTGTGTGTGTGTGTGTTCAAGGACACTTTCCTCTCGGAGGCACCTTTTGTCACAAGGATCGATTGTGACTCGGTAAAGCGCACGAATGTTAAGCAAACACACACACGCAAAAAAAAATGGGCTTTAACTGACACAAACGCACAAAGACAGAGCCGCGGCCGCCAGTGTCCACGCTGGACACACAGCTGCGATTATTTTACTCTCGGCATCTTCTGCACAACTCCAGCAACGCGTTGAGAGAGCAAGACAGTTGGAGATGTCTTTTTAAAAAGGGGGTCTAACGATTTAAATAAAATCTACGGAGCGGTTCTGTGGAATCAGATCGTTCCTGACCTCCATGTCTATAATCCCACACTCAGACAGCGATAGAAAAGCAAAATAAATAACAGAATATAAAGAATATGTATATTACACATGGCTAAGACAAGACAAATGCATTCTTTAAAGAAATAAATTGACATTTTGGAAAGTTGGCTCATTTATTTTTGCAGATAATTTAGATGGATCGATACCAATTCTAGCTGATTAGCTTAGCATAAAGACTCGAAACAGGAGGAATCCGCTAGCATGGCTCTGCCCCGCCCACCAGCGTCCCTAAAGCAAGAAATATTCTGCACATAATTAACAAAAAACAACAAGATGCAACGTGTTGATGAGCCAGATTCAGTTGGTGGACTTTGTTACTTTGGATAAAACCAGGTGTTTTGGTCTTTGTGCTAAGCTAACTTCCGTCTCTTGATGGTTTTTGTTGTGCTGCCTTAATGTTGTCGTTGTTGTGTTGTTATCGTGTCGTGAAGCGCTGTCTTACTGTATGTAATCCTGTTTTTATACCACCAATTTCCCCAAACGAGACGTTATTCTGGGTTTCCCGCCTGGGGGACTACAGATGTAAATTAGCTCATCGCTAACTCCGGTACAGCTAAGCAGCTCTGCACTGTCCCTGTCAAATAAATAAGTAAATAAATACCATAATGAATAATTAAACTTGCTGCTAGCTGTAGCTTTTTATATATTAAAGTGCAAACATGAGTGGTATCCATCTTCTCTTCCGACTCTGGCAGAAAATTCCTTTAAATCATGAAATAAAAAGAAGATGAGATGCGTAGCCTTCTTTTAAATATCAGCTATTATCTTAAATCAGAGCCATTAAACGTCTCCTGCCAGATGATCTCAGGCCATATTCACACTAATGGAGGGTTATAAAGTTCTGTAAATGTCACTGGAGGGATGAACCGTTTAAACTCCTAAAGTCAGCGAAAAAAAACAACTTCAAATTCCTGGAAAAACGAGTCGGGAACTCGGCTTCTACTCACGTCGGCTCTCGTACATGCTGCGGGACTGCGCCCAGATCTTGAAGGGGTCCGGCTTCTTCTGCAGGGTGAGGTTGCCATCGGCGGGGTCCTGAGGGGGCAGGCCCGGCAGAGGCTGGGTGGGCGCGGCGGGGGTGGGCGCCACGGCCTCGCCGGGCATGGCAGAGGGCGGGTGGCCGGGGGAATCGGTGTGGGCGCTGCGGTGGCTGCACACGCTGTGCTGGGAGCTGGTCTGGCTGTCCTTCCTCTCCAACTGGTGCTGGGAAAGAAGAAGAAAAAAAAAACGAGTGAGAGGTGTGTGTGTGTGTGTGTGCGCTGAGGGTGTGTGGGTGTGTATGTGGGCTGTAAGCTGAAGACGGAATGTATAGAGGGCAGAGAGAGGAGAAGAAGAAAAAAGAAGTGAGAAGTGAGAAAAGTGCCGATGGAGGACAAAGAGAGCGTCCAATGTCATCGTTTTTTCAGACTGAAAACTGCTGCTGAGGAGAGCGGAGCAATGACTTGGTTTCCATGGTTGCCGGATAAAGACGGACTGAAATGCGAGGGAATTTCAATGAGCACCGATATTTCCTTTTTAACAGGATTCTTTTGTTTATCGCAGAAGGTCTCGAGCTCGTGAACGTACGCGCTCCACAATCAAGGTCGGCACCGTGGAAATGTGGAAACGGGGTCAAATCTGGCACGAAAGCAAATTTGCCCTCTTTGAAATGCGAAATAAAATACGTTTCACGAATTTAAACGATCGGCGTTGAGCCCACTGTGAGGAAAAGATGATTCTTTTGAAGGCGTCGCCTCAGTTTGGGGTTCCAGTCGGGTGACGTTTTCAATCCTTTTAAAGGCCTCCTTACACAAATAGATGTTGTTTTCTACTCAATCTAAAAAAGAAAAATGGCTACCCAAAATATTTAGAGCCGAAACAGTATTCTCTCTCTCTCTCTCCTCTGGCATTTCCCACCGTGGGGAAGTTTGAATCATTCAATTCTTCCTTTGTCAAAATGATTTAAAATCATAAATACTCAATTTAATGTCTCTGTTGCCGTTGATTCCCAAACTTTTGAGCGGCGTGCGCATATATAAACGGGCCCGAGTTGTTATTTATTCAAAACTAATGGAACCCGGGGCCCGAGCCCGCCACGTCTGAGTCGCTATATCTTCGTATTGTGAGAATGTAAATATCATAACCGCGTTATCGCTCGCAGATGCGTTATTACAGAAGACTTTACAGCTTCGTGAAAAACGAGCCTGACTGAGAAAATGCAATTACGCTCGACGGCCAATATGACAACTGAATAATCTTTTGATCTGGCGTGAATAATACCAGTAATGCCTCTTAACGAGGACAACCGACTTCTGGATTGACTTCTGGAGACTTCTCTAATGGGTCGAGACGGCACAACCCCTCCTGCATGCGGGAGCTAACTGTGCAGCTTTTATTTAGAGACGGAACTGGAGGCAAAATGGTTGTTTTTCCCGGCTGACACGAAGTCTCCTGCAGCGTGACATTTCGCTGACATAACCCAGAGAGGAGGAGGAGGAGGAGGAGGAGGAGGAGGAAGGGGTGGGCAGGAGTTGCTTTTTTTCACTGGAAAGCTAATCCAAAGTGACAGTCAGGCAGCGCCATTTTTGACCCCCCGCCCCTCCTCCAATCCCCCGTGACATGTGACCTGAATAGGTAACACCTCAACAGAGCTTTTTTTTTTTTTTAAACTAATCCCGATGCCAACGTGCAAAGCCGAGGGGCTTTTCATTTTCCGATCAGAAAGCCCTCCCCCCCCCCCAACATGACGAGTGTTTTTCTTCTTCTTCTTCTCCCTCTCAAAGTTGCGGGAGTTGAACGCCCGTCACTGACCTTGGACGTCCGGCAGGTGAATTCAGGTGACAGTCGTTTAACGCTGCGCCGGCGTCTCTTCTGAGCTTGCATTGATTTTTTTTTTTTCTGATTTTTTGGGGGGGGGTTGAGATGAGCCGTAAAATAAAAAAAGAGAGGAGGCGTTTACTCTTTAAACTCCTGAATAACTGCGTTGTCCCTGAAGGGAGCCTCGCTCTCCATCTCCATCTCCATCTCCCGTCCGTCACACGTTGCAATCTGTTGCAACCTCTCTCTCTCTCTCTCTCTCTCTCTCTCCTCCCTCTGCTTTGCCTCCAGCTCGCTCATGCCGTCATCCCCCCCCCCCTTCTGTATCTGTGTGCTGTCATAGTGATTCACTGTTGTGGGACAAACCATCTCCCCACTGGTCTTCCCTTCCCTCATCCTCATCCCTTTTCTTCTTCTCTCCTCCCCACTATCTCTCATGCCTCATGCCTCTCCTCCGTCCTCCCCCAGCGGTGGCTTTGAGCCCTTCGCTAACAGCTGGTCACTGTTACACCGTTAATCAGCCGGAGCGCGGCAGCGTGGCGGGACGTCGAGAGCAGGATGAGATGATTTGAAACAAAGCGGAAACGACGACGTTGCCGATTAAAAGACACAAAGAGAAAAGTGAGAGGAAGAGAAAGAAGTGGTGAGGAAAGGTGGAATCTCTTGGGTGCAGAGCAGGAGAAAGCGGGAGTCAGATTTGAAATCTCTCGCCTTTTGTTCTTTAAATAGCGCTCCTTTAACACTCAGTAGAGCTGACACACACACACACACACACACACACACACACACACACACACACAAGAAAAGAAGTACTCACCACCAGCTTTGGACTCCTCTTGGGTTGCACCACTCCTGCAAAACATCGGCAGAGAGACAGAGAGAGCATTAATGACCTGCGGCGCTCTTCCTTCAACCCCCTGGTCCACCAAAAAAAAAAAAAAAAAAAAAAAAACTCCAGGACAAGCGGATGGAGTCGGGGTTCCTGCTGCAGAAGCAGAGCGGAGTGCAACTTGCTCTCCTCTTCCTCCTCTTCCTCCTCTCTGTTGCTCTCTCTCTCTCTCCGTGCAACACACTGCGCTAGGCTGCTCGCTAATCTAAGTGATCTCCTCCTCCTCTTCCTCCTCCTCCTCCTCCTCCTCCTCCTCCTCCTCCTCCTCCTCCTCCCTGTGCCGTGTGTGTCGCTCCACTCAGCGCTCTCACCCGTGCTATTAGGAGCGGAGCTCCTGCTCTATCTGCATTAGACAGGCGGACTTATGCTGCAGCATCCCCCGGACTGCTGGTCAAAGCTACAAGGCTGCTGCTCCCCATCCCATCCGCCCCCTCGCTCCCTCCTCCGGTCTACTTCCCAGCTGCCTCCATCACAAAGCGCTCCAGCAGAATCTCAACTATTACCCAGCAGCTCGAGCGTCGTATCAAAAAGGAGGAAGCTCTGTTTCCTCTCCTCTGCTTTTTGCTCGAGCTGATCTCCTCTCCCTCGTCTTCCTTGCTCCACCCTCCTCTCCTGCTGTGCACCATCACTTCCTCTCCCTCTCCCTCCCTTATATATCAACACTAGTTAACACACTGTAGAGAGTCACCAAAAAGATCAAGCTCATTTGTGCTGATGAAATATTAATACTTGGAGCCAGTTGTCAGGGGGAGAGGACTCTTGTTTCCCTCTTTTAACTGCTTTATCCTCCATCAAAGCCCAAACAACTCACTCAACACGTAGGTTCCTCTACCTGAAGCGCATTCGGACTTTGTTCACACACACACACACACACACACACACACACACACACACACACACACACACACACACACACACACACACACACACACACACTCTGAGAGTTCGCACCGCTTTCTAAGGAAACTCCCTTTCCCCTCCCCGATGCGGCTGCTAACTATACGGCAAAGTGTGCCGAGACCAAAAATAGACAAATGAATTCCCGGACGGCATCGGGATAAAGAGTTGCCGTTGCCAAGGAGATCAACTAGTTCTGTGTGCAAGCGGCAACCGTCTACTTTGATGAAAATAGGTGAGGTGAGGTGCGTCTACACTGATGCTAGATCTCTGATCCACTCGCTCTCCTTCACGGAGGCCAATGAGAACACGTTCTTTGTATCGAGCCTCGAAAAAAGAAGAAAAAAAAACTCCATAAAGTAGTGATGGAACGACGTGAACACACACGCGACAACATGCGAGCATCCATCTTAGGCTCTCTCGCTGCTGCACGGGCACAAAAAATAAATCATTAAATGTTAAAACTCTGTTGCTGCAAAGCCGCTCTCTCTCTCTCTCTCTCTCTCTCTACACGATTCATAATTCATCTCTCTCTCCCTCCCTCAGATTATGGAGTGCCAGCTACTGGAGTTAGTGGAACATCCCAGCTGCTGACGTGCCGATGCATGTTTTCCTGTGTGTGTGTGTGTGTGTGTGTGTGTGTGTGTGTGACCCAGGAAGGACACACATCAGGTGATGAAGGGATGAGTGTTTCCCATTACAGCAGCAGCTGACGTGACCCAGGAAACCCTGAAACGCACACATGCAGCGTGGTGAGGTCAACGATATACCGTTCACTTTGAAAACAACCTCCGGGAAAAAAAAAATCCTCAAACTGCCAACGGAGGTCAGCGTGATTAGCATCGAGCGCAGAAAATGTAATTTAACTACGGCCATATGGTGGGTCAATGCGGCCCACGGAGCTGGAGGAGAATAAAGAATCGAGGACTTCACATCCGTCCACCGCAAACAGCTGATTTACATCTTCAGATACGTGCAACTCAGCCCGGATCGAAATCTCGCCGAACGTTAAATTAATGAGCAGAGCTGCGGAAGCGTGAATCGCATGTTCCTGCACACGCAATGTGTGTAGAAAGCTACACATCTGTAATGGCGGCACGTGCAGGTACGGGGGGGGGGAAAAGCTTTTTATTTATTTATGAGCATGAAGGCACGCGTGTGGCATTCACGTTGTGTTCTCTTTTGGGTCTCAGCTAAAGCTGCTGACCGCCAGTAAAGCTCGGCTCAACATTAACGCTGAGGAAACCTTCCACCAGTTTAAGAATAAGACGGTATCCATTATCCGATTGGGACCGCCAGTTGTTGGGGTGACCCGGAGTGGCTCCCTTCACTGCCTCCTGCAGGTGACGGTGAGGCTCGCCTGCAGGAGCTATAGCGGAGTAACGAAGAGATACGAGGTTTCTATGCCGCTTTTAATGTTTGCACAGTGTCCCTTGAGTGTTTTGAAAAGCGCTACATAAATAAGATGCATTATTATTATTATTATAATTAGTACTCAGCCGTAGTACTGGAGGTCACATCTTCGCATAACTTGATTAGCCTTTAAAACAAAATTGTCCTTCGAGGTTCAAGGTTGTCGTTGTCGAAATGCAGTTTTTAAATCCTAATCTGCAACACCCGAAAAGCACAAATAAGACCTGTATTAAACGAGTCTCACAGCGTGAAGAAAGGAAGCTGCTCTTTGTCTGTTTTAATGATCCTTTCGGGCTCTGCGTGGGCAGACGGGCAGCGGCGATGTTCTGGGCGCTTTTTGAATCATCTGTGGAGGCCTCTGGTTCCTGGCCCGTGCTCATCTCATGCTCCGCCTGTAACGTTTCCATTCATGAGGCTTCATGAAGGATTTAGCCTTCTTAAGGTTCCTTAACCCTAGAACACTAACGTCTGCTGATTTTATTTTCATTGTGTTGCTTTTGTCTGAGTTGTGTGGGTCCTTGTGTAGCTTCATGCTGCTCACTGACGTCATCGAAGGTGGGCGTGTCTTATTGAAGGTAGGCGTGTCTTATTGAAGGTAGGCGTGTCTCATTGAAGGTGGGCGTGTCTTATTGAAGGTGGACGTGTCTTATTGAAGGTAGGCGTGTCTTATTGAAGGTAGGCGTGTCTCATTGAAGGTAGGCATGTCGTATTGAAGGTAGGCGTGTCTCATTGAAGGTGGGCGTGTCTTATTGAAGGTGGACGTGTCTTATTGAAGGTAGGCGTGTCTTATTGAAGGTGGGCGTGTCTTATTGAAGGTAGGCGTGTCTTATTGAAGGTGGACGTATCTTATTGAAGGTAGGCGTGTCTTATTGAAGGTAGGTGTGTCTTATTGAAGGTGGGCGTGTCTTATTGAAGGTAGGCGTGTCTCATTGCAGGTGGGCGTGTCTTATTGAAGGTGGGCGTGTCTTATTGAAGGTAGGTGTGTCTTATTGAAGGTGGGCGTGTCTTATTGAAGGTAGGTGTGTATTATTGAAGGTAGGCGTGTCTTATTGAAGGTAGGCGTGTCTTATTGAAGGTGGATGTGTCTCATTGAAGGTGGGCGTGTCTTATTGAAGGTAGGCGTGTCTTATTGAAGGTAGGTGTGTCTTATTGAAGGTAGGCGTGTCTTATTGAAGGTGGGCGTGTCTTATTGAAGGTAGGCGTCTCTTATTGAAGGTGGGCGTGTCTTATTGAAGGTAGGCGTGTCTTATTGAAGGTAGGCGTGTCTCATTGAAGGTAGGCGTGTCTCATTGAAGGTAGGCATGTCGTATTGAAGGTAGGCGTGTCTCATTGAAGGTGGGCGTGTCTTATTGAAGGTGGACGTGTCTTATTGAAGGTAGGCGTGTCTTATTGAAGGTAGGCGTGTCTTATTGAAGGTGGGCGTGTCTTATTGAAGGTAGGCGTGTCTTATTGAAGGTAGGTGTGTCTTATTGAAGGTGGGCGTGTCTTATTGAAGGTAGGCGTGTCTTATTGAAGGTAGGCGTGTCTCATTGCAGGTGGGCGTGTCTTATTGAAGGTGGGCGTGTCTTATTGAAGGCAGGTGTGTCTTATTGAAGGTGGGCGTGTCTTATTGAAGGTAGGCGTGTCTTATTGAAGGTGGGCGTGTCTTATTGAAGGTAGGTGTGTCTTATTGAAGGTGGGCGTGTCTTATTGAAGGTGGATGTGTCTCATTGAAGGTGGGCATGTCTTATTGAAGGTAGGCGTGTCTTATTGAAGGTGGGCGTGTCTTATTGAAGGTAGGCATGTCTTATTGAAGGTAGGCGTGTCTTATTGAAGGTAGGCGTGTCTCATTGAAGGTGGGCGTGTCTTATTGAAGGTAGGCGTGTCTTATTGAAGGTGGGCGTGTCTTATTGAAGGTAGGCGTGTCTCATTGAAGGTGGGCAGTCTTATTGATGGTATGCGTGTTTCATTGAAGGTAGGCGTGTCTCATTGAAGGTAGGCGTGTCTTATTGAAGGTAGGCATGTCTCATTGAAGGTGGGCGTGTCTTATTGAAGGTATGCGTGTTTCATTGAAGGTGGGCGTGTCTTATTGAAGGTAGGCGTGTCTTATTGAAGGTGGGCGTGTCTTATTGAAGGTAGGCGTGTCTCATTGAAGGTAGGCGTGTCTCATTGAAGGTGGGCGTGTCTTATTGAAGGTATGCGTGTTTCATTGAAGGTAGGCGTGTCTTATTGAAGGTAGGCGTGTATTATTGAAGGTAGGCGTGTCTTATTGAAGGTAGGTGTGTATTATTGAAGGTGGGCGTGTCTCTCTGCTCCAATCCCTGTTCTTTTTGGGTGATTTTTGCCCCGACCTTAGTGATTTTGGGAGGACATTACCATTGAAGGGAGACTTTTTTGTCCCAGGAACGTGTGGACCAAAGAACAAGTTCATAGCTCCATTATTTATAATGTTTTATTGACGATTTTTTCACCAGATTTTGAGCCTTTTTTCAGTGTCCCCCCCATGATACCTGTTTTTCATTTATGAGAAGTTCTATAGGTTAAAATAAAAGAAGAGTACTTCAATTTGCCTTGCATTGTTGTATTTTAATATGTTTTGATGAGAAGTATTTTGTATCAGGTACATTATATTTGGTACTCGACGTTAGTGATGGTGCTACTGATTGTATTAGTGTTCAGGGTTAAGAGCTTTTTTCCCCGTGACGACCACGTCAGTTTGTTTGAGACGCAAAGAGCAGTGATGAAGTTCAATAAAATGCAGGAAATAAAACGTCTTTCCGCATAGTTGTGTGGGTACAAATGTGTGTTTGTCATTCTTTCATCAAACAGCACTTGAAGCTTTTCAAACTAAATCTGCAGCGCCGTGTGTTTCAATATGTGGCCTTGAGGGGTCTTTGCAGAGCCCACACACACACACACACACACACACACACACACACACACACGAGTCCTTCCTTCCTCCAGGTTCTCTATACACACCGTCAGAGGGTGTGCAGCGTGAGTAATGCTCCCTCCTGAGGACCAGAAACTGTAAGAGTTACTTTACTTCTCATCCTATTCTCTATCTGCATTCCTTTTAACTGAAACCTGGCCGCCCGTTATTATCGCATTTCATTCCTCTACACTTCATAAGCCCCTATCGCCGTCTTTTCATTTTCTCTCCTCTTTTTCTCCGCCGTCTCTCAGGGGGACGGGAGCGCTGTGCACGATTGTCATGGCAACAACGGCGGGAAGACAAGATGGAGGAGTAATAGCTGGGCCTGGCCTCCTTTACGGGGAGGAGATCCTTCTGTGTGGAAACGCCAGATGTTATCTTTACGCTCCGAGAACTCAAAGTAATAATAGATGTTTTCAACAGCTCGATATTCACACATGCAGCTGAGCGTCTGAATACATACATATTTCCATAAGTCTGAGACCCGGCAGAATGTACCAGTTATTAAATGTAGACATTAAAGGTACAGTATAGATTATTCAAATATCTTTTTCTTTGAACAACTCTCCTTCCTTCATTTCCACAACAGCCTATTTCACCTCTCGCGGTGTTATCCATCGCACAAATGACACGTTGCCTTCGACTCAGTGTTTGACGACTTTAAACCACAAACAAAATGTGGCTCAGCGCTGTTCTGTAAGGCGACGGCAAAATGCTCTCCGACAAAACGCGTTTGAATGTTTTCTTCCTGTGAAGCTGCTGAAGTGGCGGTGAGATTAGCCGCCTGCTGGGATAACCCATGGTCGCGTTTCAAGATGTGTTTCTCCTCTCTTTGTCGTGCACGTGTTGTCAATGCTATGCAAGGATTGTTAGAATCACTTTGCATGCACGCAACTTCTGCGACACAACTCAACAATACTGCAGAAAGACCGTACTATGCAAAGTTGTGTTGGGAAACATAATAAAGAAACATGTATGACAAACCCTCCCTGAGGAAGATCGTCACGTCATTGTTTGTTTGACCTTCTGCGTTGAGTCCTCGCCTAAAAACAGACGCTGCGGACTCATTGGTGAGTCACAGATGAACAGATTAAGGCTTCTTCTCCTCCAGCTGACGTCCACCTTGGTCCTCCTCCTCTTCTCCTCCTCCTCCTCCTCTTCCTCTAAACCAATCCCCTCATACACGCTCCTCTCGCTGAACTTCCAGTGCTGTTCAGCAAATCTCTCCTCTAATCCTCCTCCTCCACTTTCCTCAAAACGTGATCCCTGGCCCTCGTATTTCTCATCCTCTGCGCTCTCTTCTTCTTATCGGACCCCTCCTCATCCTCCTCCTCCTCCTCCTCCTCCTCTTAGCTCCCATAATTGTTGTTTGTGAATGATTACGCGCTAGCTGCTAGCGACCACTTGAAAAGGTTACCGCATCATTCTCAGACAGAAGGACAATGGAGAGAGGAGGCTTCGGGAATTTGTCTAAATGTATAACTCTTTCACGTCAACTACTATTGGCCATGTGACCATAAATAGATAGCCGTCAGCAGAAACAGCGGATCCGTCACGCGAGCTAAACGTGAGCTAAAGCGTCTCCGGATCCCATTTAGTGCATCGACTCTTTTTTTCAAGCTAGAACCAAAAAAAAAAAAAACTCAAGCGGGCTGTTGCATCACAAAAAAAAAATATGTGAATGGAAACACGGCTATTGAGATAATGGCTTAAATGCCGCCTGTGCTGTTTTCTGCCCCTCATCACCTGAGCTCACAATAACCACAAAGCTGACGGAGAAGATCTGGTCGCCTCGCCCGGCCCGGTGACCGCTCGTGGCCTCCTTCCTTCCTCACTCATCTCCTCCTTTGTCTCCTTTCTAACTCTCCCTCCCTCCCATAATGATGCTGACATTCACCACAGTACAGCAGTGTTATTCCAGCAGCAGTGCACAAGGTGAACTCATTAGAGGGGAATAACTGATGTGGGGTGCGTATTTCAAACCTGCCACTAATACAAAGATGTGGGTCAGCCGGCATTGGACGGCAATTTAACGACAGTGTGAGGAACGGACACGGATGAGGGAGCTCCAATGTCATCCAGTGTCAGCGACGACACTTTAGGTGCCGGCAAACAAACTTGTTTTGTTTTGACATTTCAATGAGAGAAACTATTTATCTCTGGGTCAGTGTGAAGGGAAATTAATGTGGCAGGGTAGCAGAGAAATATAGCAGCGGTAAAAATCCTTCATATAAACCCCTTATCAAAAGCAATGAAACGTTTCCCTTGAACGCAGCTCTCTTCTCATTTGATCATTCCAGGTACCGTGTTTTTCAAAAATACAAACGGTATTTTCAAAATAAAACACATCCAGAGCAGAAAAAATAAACAAAGCACACCTTTCGCGATGACCTTTTTTTTATGATTTACGCAACACAGGACGACAGCAGACGTGAAGAGCGACTCGGAGGTCCAACTCGGCAGCATCTCCGTGTTCACAACATATACAAGTCGCTGACCTCATGCTCTCATTTGCTCATCTCGCCTCTTTACCCAGCATCCCACTCCTTCCCACACTCATCTGCTAACTCAGCCCATCGTCTCTCCGCCTGTCCTCGTTTTATCCCATCCAGTCCGAACATTTTCAACCCGCCACCCACTCTCTTCCTCACTTTTTCCTCTCTCCTGCCTTTCTCATTATGTCACTTTTTTCCCATGCCAACTATTCAAGCTGGTGTCTGTCCAACAGACAACCGTTACGCACACATCCTCTTCGCATCTTAAAAGCTAAATAAAAAAAAAAGTGACGTCCAGATGCAGAACGTACCTCTTTGCACCAGCATGGTGACCTCACTGCCTCTGGGACATTTGCTCAGCAGGTCCACCACCTGATTGTGGCTCATGTTCTGGACGTTTCTCTTGTTGACCTCCATCAGAATGTCCCCCTCCTTCAGGCCGCGGCAGCGCGGGTAGTCCACTATCTGCTTGACCCGCTGCCCTCCTCCCGTCAGGCTGTCGGCGATCGTGAAGCCGAATCCCTTGTCGCCCTTCTCCATGTGGATGGTGATCAGCTCCGGCTGGGTGGCGATGGAGGAGGCCATGTTGACCACGTCGCTGGAGTGGCCGTGCGAGCCGTTGGACGCGGCGTCGGCCGAGGGGCTGTGCGACCGCAGCTCCCGCATGCCGTTGACGGGTCCGGACTTGTTGGAGGGCGAGTGATACGCCTCCTGTCCGTTGACGATGATCGGCTCCTTGTCCACGATCGCCACCGAGGTCACCAGGCTGGTGTTGGGGTCGTCGGGGTCGAAGGGCAGCGGGTAGCCGCGGCATAAAGCCAAGTCCACCATGGAGCCGATGGGGATGGACTGGAAGATCTTCACCACCTGAGCGTGGGTGTAGCCCAACACGATGGTGTCGTTCACGCTGACGATCACATCACCTGCACCAAAGAACATCATAGGGTTAGTGACGCCATCATCGACTCAAGAAACAGCTATTCACCCTTAGGAATACGTTTCTCTTTAAAGAACCCTTTTTGGAAGAAAGAGCTTTACAAGGATTGTTAAAAGCCCACACGCCTCCAAAAAATTGATTGTGAACCATTTAGTAGGTTCAAACCCGACCCTTTAGGGTTCTGGATAAAACCCTTGGAATATAAACCAGTTCTAGGTAGAAGACCCTTTATGGTTCTAGATAAAACCCATGGAATATAAAAGGTTCTCGTCAAAGTCCCTTAAAGGGTTCTAGAAAAAAAAAACATGGAATATAAGGGTTCTTGGTAGAAGTCCCTTAAAGGGTTCTAGATAAAACCATTGGAACATAAAATGGTTCTCGGTAGAAGACCCTGAGAAGGTTCTAGATAAAACCTATGGAATATAATTGAGATTTCGTTAGAACCTCAGGGTTGAGTTCTTGTCTCTGAGAAGATGGCAATTTCTGGATAGAACATACAGAGAGGGTTCTGGGTCGAACCATTACACCAAAGAAGGGTTCTCTATATTGAACCTTGCATACTGGGTTCTGTGTGGAACCATTACACCAAAGAAGGGTTCTCTATATTGAACCTTGCATACTGGGTTCTGTGTGGAACCATTACACCAAAGAAGGGTTCTCTATATTGAACCTTGCATACTGGGTTCTGGGTAGAACCTTCCACAGAAGGTTCTAGGTATAACCTCACATGTTGGAAATTAGGTAGTACCCTCTAAATGTGTTCCATGTGAAACATTTACAGAAGGTTCTACCAGGAACTAAAACGGGTTCTCCTATGAGGACAATTTGTGGAACTCTATATGGGTTCTAGTGTGGGGTTTGAAGTGAATATATCAGGTATAAACAACAATGTTGTACAAAAAAATGGTTGTTGATGTTTATTATTTAGTTGTTTGGGATAAGAATATTAAAGTTTTGTAATAGGCGACCAAACCGGGCGCCCAAAACCCAGCCATACTGAGCCCACAGTGGATGGTAAAATCAATGCAGCAGAACCGGGGCAGCAGTAGAACCTAAAAGGGTTCTGAAGTAAAACAGTACGGTGCTTTATATTTAATCGTGTGTTTATAATCTCATCTTGTGACTCCTGCATGATTCATGATTTGTTAATTTTCCTCACAATGCTCAATTCCTCTGTTGCTGCTTTATGGGTTATTCTTTTTTTTTTTATTATCCTCAAGTACTCGCTGAATTCACGGAGGGACGAACCCGAGCTGTCAAAGTCTGTGCGTGCACATGAAGGTTACCCTGTGACGGGGCTCAGCCGTGGAGGCAGTGTGTGTGAATGAAAACAGTGCCCCCTGTGGATAGAGGCCGTGTACTGCACCTGTCTCCATCTTGCCATCCACGGCCGCAGGCCCGTCCAGCACCAGGCTCTTGATCTGCAGGAACTCGTCGGGCTCGTCGCCTCCGACCACGGTGAAGCCGAAGCCGCGGCGACTCTTCTTCAGCTTTGTGTTGATGAAGATTCCCTTGAGCTCCGCTGGGTTTCTTGTGAAGAAAGGCTTCCCTCCTGCATGGCAACGGAGACACATTTGCACCCGTTAACATATTTGACACTCAGCATTCCTTGGATCCTACTTTACAGACAGCGTTCTTATGCATGAGGACCAACAATCCTTAAACGTCATGGCTATGAATCGGCGTATTGGTTTGTCTGGTTGTTACAGTTTGACACGTGTCTCACACCATTTGTCCTGCATGCTTTCGCTTGTCACTTCCACACTTTATAGTCATTTCACAAATCGGTTCGTGCCGTCCTTTTTTAAACGTCACGTCAAAAGACTGCGAACAAAGTGGAATATCGACGGGCAAAGTACAAAACCTCTCATCTGCTAAATGATCCAGGAAAAGTGGGGGAAAACATCCTATCTGCACTTTGTGTCATTTTATTTTTGTATTTTTTGTATTCTGTATGTTGTATTATGTATTGGGTATTCTTAAAAAATAGCATTCTGCAAGAAAACAACACATTTTTCTTTGTGTTCTCAAAAAAGTGAATTCTTCAGATAGGAGGTTTTGCATTCTTGAAGTACAACAATGCATCTTTGAGCCTCTGCCAGGAGCCCGTCACAGAAGAATCAAGCCGTCGTAATGCACACTGTTAAACATCGGGGTTTACGTTTGGCTCCTGTCGGCATGGGCGGCAGCGCTGGGGGCCCCTGCGGGTCCCTGTAGGTCTCCAGGTGGTTCGGAGCGTAGTTGGCTAACGGCGTCGCCGCTGACGAGTGCTCCTCGATCCACTCTGCGAGGACACAATTAAAAACACGCGGGCGTCATCGACACACGCGCCCCAACACCGCCGGTGTATTTACATGCCACACGCATGCACACGCAACACACGACACGGGGACAGACACACGGAGCTTTAAGCACACGTACTTGCCATCTGATTCATTTCTACACTTCAGCTGTACTTTGCAGCTTCTACTCGTGTTATTTGTTGAACGGGAGGTACTTTAGTGAGTGTTGCAATGTAAATATATGATGTATAAATAATGAGTTGTCTGCAGTTAAACAGTTACACTGTGCCTGCATGTCCAGAGGTTTTCAACACAGGGCAAACATCTGCATATGAATGGATAGAGGAGAGCGTCAGTATTCCAGGAGTAAAAGTACACAACACTGTGAGGGGACAATCTGAGTCATAGTGCAGACTAAAGAATATTCATAATTCAACATGGAAAAAAAGTTAATTCATATTAAGGCGAGACACCCAAGGGCAAAAACATTGTTTTTTTATGCACTGATCAATAGCGGAAAGAAAATATTTTTACGACTTTGTCTGTTTGCGTCTGTGGATTTCTCCAAAAGTTACCATTAGATGATTCTCCATTTGCATATTTAAACATAACATTTCATAAAACTTGTAACACAATAAATGCTCCTCTTAATGTCAGTGAAGTTTCATGGTGATATCTATGAGGTCATGTGTCGACCCTCTTCACCTGTAGAGTCTTCATCATGATGTCATGTCACTAAACTTCTCTTTGAAGGACGTTTTCTCTCCATGAGTTTGTTCTCAGACTCTGATCCAGAAATCTCACTTCAGCAGCTCTTACATCACCAAACTTTACTCTTTCATTCCTACATCTATTCTGAGGGTTTATGCAGAGGGGTTTGTTCACAACGCATTCATAACCTCATTTATATAACTTTAGTCTTTCATTCCTACATATATTCTGAGGGTTTATGCAGAGGGGTTTGTTCACACAGCATTCAGAGCCTCATTTATATAACACCTTATTGCTAAAAAACGTGGTGAAAATGTTTTCTTATGGCTGTTGACAGTATTTTCTGATTCATGGAGTGCACCGATGGGAGGTATTGACGACATATTTATGGACCTTTCTATAGATATGCTATCCTCGATGAGCTGCAAGTGGCACTGAATCTTAGAACGTGAACATCGCGCCTGTGTGTTCATATTTAATAGAGTTATGACTCAGAGAAGGAGCACAGGTGTTTTAAAATACCTTCAATTGCCTTCACGAGCCGCATGTCACAGCGTCTGCAGGTCTGACTGCCCTAACTGTGTGGATGAAGGGCCCAAATCAGCCAGAAAAAACTACAATAACTAACTTTTTTTGTAGTTCCCACCCGTCTCCCCGTTTGAAAACCTCTGGGCTAAAGTTAAAACAAATCTCTTCCTATCCTGTTTCATGGTCAAGCAGATAAAATGATCAAATACAGAATGATTTATAGCATTTATGACTTTCAAATGAAAACCTAAAAACACCAAAAGACGACACCAGGGCTTGGGCCAGCTCTTAATTTGGTCCAAAACAATGTTTTTTTTTTATTTGATTTTTTTTAAAGTCAAAAGCTGTCTGGCCCAAACCCGGGAGAGCACTGGACGAACTAGAAGGACATGACACTCACAGACATGAAGAAAGAAAGAAATGGTGCCGTGCCAGGGCAGGAAACGAACCTCGAATATACCGCTCACCTTCTGGAGGCTGCGGCTGCTGCTGCTCCAGGATCTTCCGACGCCGCGCCTCCACCACTGGGTTCTCGTACTGGGTCTTCCTGTTTATGTGACTGGGACAGTGGGAGGGAGGAGACACGGTGTGGCAGGGGTAAAGATTAATTTACCCACAAAAAAACAAGGAAGAAATTACAAAGACACAGGACGTAGTTAATTACAACGCCATCATGATGCGGTCAAATGTAATCTTGTGAAATTTTGTATTTTGGCGAGAAGCCTGCGGAATAAATCCGGTTGTTTGAAGGAGGTGTTTTTAAAGAATATTAAAGAATATTAGAGAGGAAACTATGTGACCTGTTTAACCTCCTAACACCTCTACGCATCTTATAATCCACAAATCAAAACTACTAATGAGCCCAACATGTTTATTTAAAGCAAATAATTAATCAAAATGAATTATTTTTATTATAAATTGTGAATAATAATAATATTAATAATAATAGATGACAATAAATTAAAAGGATAATATTTAGAATTATTTTATTTTGTAATTTTTTTGTCCAATTGTCTCAATTGTATTTATCAATTAAAATGCCTCCATTTTCCATTTCCGACCAGTCAGTTTGACTATCTGGCACGTGAAACCATCTGGCTGAAGAAGCCCCGGTTACAGTAAATAAAAGCTCATCAATAATGCTCTTAAACGCGGGCTTTCTGCCTGCCAGAGTCTTTAATGTGGACAATGTGTGTCAACAAGGTGATTAACTTACTCCACGTAGTAAACCCCGTACACCGGGTCTTCTATCCGCTCCCATCCCGGAGGCAGCTCTGAAACACAGAAGGCAAACGCAACATTAAAAACAGATTAATACTTTCACCTCGGCCATTAGCGGGTCTGAGGGAGACGGTTTCGTTGGATTGACTCCGAAACACTCGGGTTATTAACCCGCAGTTACGGAAAGGTTTAGTGCGGCTCACATTTCTCTTTACGATTCCTAACATCTGTGATTACGGCACCGCAGACTTGGCCCGCGACGTATTTATTTTAATGTTTTTTTTCTTTACGGTTGTGAGTAAGAGATTGTTTTTGCTGCGCTACGTTCATAAACACGGGGGCGTGTGCCGTCTTTACGTCTCCCATAAATGCCAAAATAGGATCAAATGCCAAGAAATTTACAACTGCAAATAATTGCCGGACCATATCGGTTTTATTTTGAAAATTGCGGTTTCTACTTAAATTCTCCCTTTAAAACGTCTCAGTTTTACTACGTCAGTAAACGTAACATTGGCTCACTGGCGGGTTCGGAGGATTCTGCCAGTAGCACTTATGTTTTATGAATATCTAGACATGCATTCCTAAATTATGACTGTCCTGCTGCCCACAAGCGCCTTTATTATAATCATCACAACTAAAACACACAAGTGTAGTTTACAGGGTTCAGACACATTCTGACCAATGGATTTCCATGACTCTAAACCAAATTTCCATGACCAAACATTTTGTGAAATCTCGGTGTAAACATGAACCTTAAATGACACAAATGAATGAGACAATAGTTTGATTAAAAGAATAAACATTTATATAGATGCCTGTATGTATGCCTGCTTATATTTGGAGCGTCTTTCTTTTAAAAGCGTATTAATTATTTCAAACTCAGAGTAAATGAACGCCATGAACACATGAATATAACACATTTCCAGGACTTTTCCAGGCCTGGAAATAACCATTATAAAATTCCATGACTTTTCCAGGTTTTTCATGACCGTAAGAACCCTGAGTTTAAAAAAAAATGTAAGTGCAAAGTAATAATAATGTAATTATTTTACACACTCTTAACATATTATTCCTCTCTCTGTGAACACAGCGTTACAGGTCACACACACACACACACACACACACACACACACACACACACACACACACACACACACACACACACACACACACACACACGCTGCATGGGAACAGATGAGGCCTATTAAACGGACACATCCCCATTACGATGTTGGCACCTCAGTCCTCCTCCTCCTCACTGTATCCGATTCCAGACAAAGACATTACCGCCTCGTGTTACTCGGGTAAACGCTTTCATCAGAGACTGTATTTCACAATCAATAATCACAGACCGGCTGTATCTGCGCAGCCGGGAATAATAAAAGCCGTTCAGCCAGACGTTCCATCACGGGGTCGTTTGCGCCGCTCGACGTCTGTGACGCAACGTCCAAGAACACGCATCGCCCTCAGCGTGACATGATTCAGATGTGTGCATCTGATTTATAAATAATAAACTCCTGTAAATGCAGACCGTGAAGTGTGAGGAGCAGAACGTGTGTTACATAATTGATTTTTTTCAACTGGAATGCTGCACATGGTAGAGTGCAGATCTGCCATGGTTTGAGTTTGTCTTGTTTCCTGTTTTATTTTGAAGTCTGTGCCTCTTGTGTCCTCTGTGTCCCTGCACTTCCTGCCCCTGTGATTGTCTGCTGATTGTCTGCCCTGTCCCTGATTGTTTCCTCCTGTGTCTAATCACCCGCACCTTCCCCTGTATTTAAACCCCGTTTGTCTCATCCCCCATTGTCGGATCATTTGTTTAAGTTGTGGTCAGTTCTGTGTATACTTGAGTCCTGTTCCTTCCTCTGCCAGTTTTTGTATTCAGTCTTTTGGAAACCCTTGTTTTATTTTTGAGAAATAAATGTACTTTGCACGCTGCGTGACAAGATCTGCGTCTCACACATCAGATCTACGCTCTCATTTTAACCGATGCAGGTATCAGGCGCACGTTTATTTAGGCCTTCACGTCTATTTTTGGGACAATGCACATTTACAGTAGACGTGAAGTTGATGCCGAGGGCCGGTTCAGTGTAGCGGCGGCATGGAACCGGAAATAAAAGGTGTTTTAAAGAAAGTGCGAGTCACTGCAGTGTGACTTAAATTAAAATCTTACCTAGATCCGTCTCCAGCTCCTCCGTATGTATCCCTTCTTCTCCAAAATGAAAGCAGGATGGAACAGAGAAAACAAAATGAAGAATAGAAAAGGGGATGGATAGCAGAGGAGAGGTGGGTGAGAGATTGGAGAGCAAATAAAGAATGAGGTGAGGTGTCCAGAGAAAAAGGCAAACAGGAAAACAGAAACCCCTTAGTGTCAGAAACTTTACATGAACAGGATATAAAACAACAACATATAAACAAACCGGCGAAGCGCAGCTTTGAGTTTCACCACTTGATGGTGCAATTCTACAATCTGTGATCTGGATTCTGAGCAAACCTCGCCTGCCATTTGGGATTCATCAAGCGTGTTTATGTGGGAATTGTTTTTAATGCGACAACAGCTGTGGAAGAACAACAAAACTACTCGCGGGACTTGTAACAAACCCCGTGCTTCATGACGACCTCACTGAGGAGACGAGGTCGTGGTTATCTGGATCGTGGTCCATGCCCAGTACTCATTATATGAATAAACAAATGAATTGTTGTCATATTCATTGAATGTGCTGTAACTCTGTACACACATGACATCTATTGCTTCTGTCCATCCGGGGAGAGGGATCCTCCTCTGTTGCTCTCCCGAAGGTTTCCTCCCTGTTTTCCCTGTGAAAGGGTTTTTACTATCTTTATTTGGGGGGAGTTTTTCCTGATCCGATGTGAGGTCCCGGGACAGGGATGTCGTGTATGTGTACAGACTGTAAAGCCCTCCGAGGTAAATTTGTAATTTGCGATTTTGGTATATACAAAATAAACTGGCCCCCTGAAGCGGGAGCGCGACCGTGAGCGTGAGCGTCCGCCTTTTATCGCGTAAGTCCACCGCAGTAGCAGCTTACCATCGTCGTCGCACTCCTCCAGCGGCCGGGGGGCTTTGTCTCGACACCGAGGATCCATCCATGACGTGGTCTTTGTGTTGTGGCTGAGAGGAAACAAACGAGACACACCAGAGTCACTCAACACAGGCCGCCGAAACCCACACAATGAAAGCACAGCAAGGGGCGCGTGAACGCATCCATAAGAATTAGAAAGAGTGACCCGCGTCAGCAGCTTTACAGAGGACAGAAGGCGCCCCGCTGCAAAAGAGAGAGGAACGAGCCCACCGGAGCGACACAGGCAGGATATCAACTATAAAACAACACCGGACTTCTCCCTCTATTGTTAAACAAGAACATACTGTAAATCAGTGATAGCAGAAATGAACATACAAGCTTTGAAAACACACAGCCATGTCCGGGTGGTGTGCCTTTGCCGTGCTGCGGAGAGGACAGAGAGGTGGAGGTAGTCAGGTGATCAGGATGTGATCTCCTTTAGAGATCGGGACATGCAGGGGATTAACAGGAAAGCAGTGGCGCCCAGCGTGGCTGGGCAGGTGGGCTGGGGAGGCCTAAAAACCAAATCATGGGGGGGAAGACAAGCCACTGGACGAACAGAAGGGATAATTGTGCAGGTAAAATACAGAAAAAAAACACCAAATGAGCTACGGTGAGAAGTGCTGAGTGCCGTGAGGAAGCATTGGGAGCCGCTGCCGCCGCGCGCGTGGATACATACTCTATGTAGTAAAGCTCGCCGCTCTCGGTGTAGGCCATCTCCCAGTTCTCAGGCATCGGGCCCTGCGGCTCCTCCGGAGACACCTGCGGCTCCGCCAGGGTCTGCTGGCCGCTCTCGGCGGTGGAGGTGGCGGCATTGTTCAGACCGCAGGAGGGAGCATTGTCGCGGGCGGGGTACGGCCGGAGGGTGCCGCCGCGGCTCTCGTCCTGGTCGTTAGGGTTACCTGTGCACAACAGAGGAGAGGGGAAGAGACTACGCACTAAAGATCCTGGGCGACGACAACAACACGACAACGTGGGAAAAAAAACGACAAGAAAGGACACGACAACGAAAAGAAACGAAAAGGAAACAAAACAAAAAAAAACACAGTTTATGTCTCGCGCATGCAAGAAGAGAACAGATGAAATAAACAGACATGCTCACTCTCAATAGCTTTCATTCAACTTTCACTTTAAGTTTGGCTCCCACCCATTTCTAGTGTACTGAAAAGGGCCCCAGGAATATGCAAACTCTTTTTGACCCCCACCCTGTTTGGCTTTTTTTTATTACCTCTCCACCGATAAGCCTCTTTCTCCTAAAGCTCGCTCTTCCAACCCCCAACCCTCCCCAGTTGCGGCCCAACGTCCTCCACCACTTCCGTGGGCCTTTCAGGATTTGATCAAATGCTAATTCAACTCTCTGGCAGCCCGGCACGGGGGGGACACAGAGAGGGCATCGATTCTGCAGCATCGAGAGAGAGAGAGAGAGAGAAAAGAAACCAGCTATTGCACTCAAAAAAAGAGAGAGAGCTTTTGGCATTAAAAATCTCATAGTGTCACTTATTTTTACCTCTTTTTTTTTTTACACATAATTTATCGAGTGAAGATTCCTCAAAGATGTGCTGCTCGGGGAAAAACACCTGAGCCAGAAATAGCAACAGAAAACGCATTCGGGCGGGGGGGGGGGGGGGGGGGGGTGGAGGACGAGAGGGCCCGTAATCTACTTCTTCCCCCCACTGCGCCCCTCCTCGCAGGCAGATGGCGGTGTTTGGAGGCTCGCGGAGGAAAAAAAGGAATCAGCATCACAAAGACATGATGTAACCGCCAGACACACCAGCGCAGAAAACGGAGGAGAGGACCATAAACACACACACACACACACACACACACATTATCTCATGCACAGGCGCTCCGCCTCGACGCATTAAGGCAGCGGAGGAGCGGCGTAAACTTCCGAGGAGGCTGCAGCGACGCCCCTCACCTGTAAAACTGTTGTTCATTTCCGTGGCCTGGTCGTCATCGTCGTCGTCAGCAGGCACTACGCGGGCGTTTTGCATGTCATTGTAGGACTTGGTGCGCTTCGGGGTGGACTGCTGGGAGCCTGCATCGCCGAGAATCACTGTCCCACTGACGGGCTGCCTCGGCGGCTTGGGGGTCCCATAATAGTTACCTAGGCAACAAGGAGGACATTAGCATGCTTGAGAGAGAAACTGCAGAAGGAGAAACCGAGACGGGGAGAGGAAGCTGGGGGGGGGACAGAAAGGTAGCAAGGCAAAACGCTGAGAGGGAAAAGACGTGAAGCTGGATCACAATGCGATTGGTGGACATGAGCAGCTGGTGGGAAAGCAGAACAGTTGTAGTTTGTGTTTGAGGCTGCGGAGCTGTATTGTCTGGACTATGAAAGCATACTGAGCAGAAACAATGGAGCCGCTCACAGCAACCCGGCTTGTTTTAGCAGCTTTGCTTTTTTTTTTTTTTTTTTTTACTGACTGAAACTGTTTCCGTCAGTGCATGTTTTGTTTTCTGGTGCGGTGAGAATCAAGCACCCCGTTAATTCTTTGTAAATATGAGAGAAAGAGGCCTCGGGGTCGAACGCACACCACATACCACGTAGAGGCGACATTAAAGGAATAGTTTGGGGAGTTTGGGTTTCGTGCCAACACGAAAATGAAGAAATAATAACATTGACATGCGCATTATTTGTCCCAAAAATTATTATTCAAGGCTTTTAGATGAGATATGAAGCTTGAACCAATAACCAGTTAGCATAGCTTAGCATAAAGACTGGAAACAGCTAACCCAGCTCTCACGACAAGCAGCAAAATCCAGCCACCAGCTCCGCCAACGTTTTCTAACATCACGTCTCAATTGTTTAATCAGCCCAAAAATTGACCATAATTTGACCATAATTTACTAAATGAGCATCATGCTGTATCGAAGAAGACTTTAAACTAGAGATTGAGACAAACTCATTTTTACAATGTTTACTGAGGGAATACATCAAGAGAGAAGTAGAGTCTTTTATATAGACTTCTATACAACCAGAGGAGTCGCCCCCTGGTGGTCAGGAGAGAGAATGCAGCTTTAACACATGAAGCATATACTTCTATACAACCAAAGGAGTCACCCCTGGTGGTCAGGAGAGAGAATGCAGCTTTAACACATGAAGCATAGACTTCTATACAACCAGAGGAGTCGCCCCCTGGTGGTCAGGAGAGAGAATGCAAGTTTAAGGCATTTCTGCATTGGCTTCACTTTTCAGAAGCGGAGGTTGCCGCATGGTACAAACATGAAAGTGGTATTGATCTTCTCTTCTAACGCTCAGCAAGAAAGCAAATAATTACATTTTCCAAAATGCTAAACTAATTCTTGAACAATCAATTCAGCCATGGATGTTGTTGCATGTCATCTCCCCTCCTTTCCTGTCAACTCTTTATACTATCAAATAAAAAACCTCAGACAAACAGGCACACGAGACGCTAAAAGAAACATATTTTAATCACAGATGTTTCTGTATACAATCATACATCCATAACGGCTCTGGGGTTGGCTATGAATCAATAATCCTGTCTTCCTGTGGTTGTCTGGATGGCCACAGGCTCCCGTGGACAGGTATTTGACATTGTCTGCGTGAAAGGGAGGAACGTGCCAACACACAGCAGAACCGGTGCCAAGCAGATTAATGTCGCACAATCACACACACACACACAGACACACACGAAAAAGACTTAGACCTGCACAACACGCATGCTCTCGAACAAACACACAACGCACAAGCACACATCCACCCACACACGGATGTTTACACACCGAGGTTTGTGTCGGTACGAGACTTAGCGCTGCACAACACTGTCCTAATCAGAGTGAGAGGGGCAGATGTGGAGTGACCGGCTGTCTCCTGAATGCATCACCCCACCCACCCCCCCATCATGCACAGTCTAATCTGATTCAACTGAGCGCACAGTGTTACAGCCCGCCAGCATGTAGGAAAACACAAATGCTGCCACGCTCATTGTATCTGTGGAGAATCGGCACACCTGCGCCATCAAATCAGTTATCGTCATCCTCACCGTCATATGTTCCTATTTCCAGTAGTGTGCCGCTATCCTCAAGTTCTAGGAAGTCCTCCACAGACAGGAAGTTGTAATCCACCCCTGGGACCTCTCCGTCTCGAGGGGGGCGGGTCGTACCTATGGACGGGAAGAAACAAACCCATGGAGTTAAGGTGGCTGCCAGCAAGTAGTTTAAATTCAAGACATGCTGCTTGCAGTTAACTGGAGGTGAAATCCAATTTTTCCTTCTTCCTGAAACAACAACGTGCTCAATACACTTCAATAAGCCTTTCATTGGTGTGAAAACGCAATCAACGGCCTGACACTCATTCATCTTTTTGGAGACGATGACTGTCCACGTGGGAGGCGGGAAAAGGAGAGAGGTGTGATTGTAATTCAGGAAATTATTATGACGTTCTGCATTTCTCTGTCAGATGATAAAACAAAGGTCGCCGTAATGGTCCTGATTCTGTCATCCATCCATAAAAAAATGTTCACGGTGATGTTGGGATTGTAAAACCAACTCACGTTAGAATATTACAGCCGCTTTACTTAAAGGCACAGTGTGTATGGATTGGGAGGTATTTAGTGGTGAGGTTGCAGATTGAATCTAGCCGAAGGCTAATTCTAAGCTAACAAATGCGGTATTTTTACTTTATTCCATTTCTACCAACCGATCATCCATTCTAAATCCTTCACACTGTTATTGATGGTTAAAGCTGCATTGTCCCCGTTACGACTGCAACGCCTAACAGCTACACTAACTGCATTCCTTGGTGTTGTTTAACTGTTTAATTGCAGTACAATAAAAGCTTTTCAGTCCGAGGCAATATAAACCAGTACAGATTCCTTTTGTGGCACAACTCTGCATATTTGACATCATTCTGAAAGTATACCACACGAGAGGTCCGGTTAGACTCTGCAGCGACGCTTTGGTTTCAAATTCACTTAAAAAGGTGAAGCAACGTTTAAAAGTGTCCTTGCTGGCCTTACTGCCCCGAGCTTGGTCCCCGACTGGAGTCAATGATTAGTGGTCTGCGGTGTGTTTCCGCTTTGTAGTGGGAACACTTTGTAGAAGGAAGCTGACACCAGACAATGGAGACGGAGGATATTGTGTCTCCGTCTTTGCAAACAAGGAGGTGAGATGACAGACGGTTGATGGACACATCTTAGGACACTAAGTACAACTGAAGGTGATGGGCATTGACTTTAGTTGAGGTATTGGACGAAATTGGATTCTGACCTGAGGATAAGGTCACAAGGTGAAATGTCAGCAGATCATCAAAGGGATTACAATTCCTCCAGAGGAGACAGAAATATCACGGCAATACATCAAATAGTGGTCGAGACATTTCAGTCAAAAACCACAAAGCTGCTGCCGGTTGTTCAAGGAAAAGCGTTACCAAAAAATCAAGTAAATGTCCAATCAAGTAAATGTTGAGATAATTCACAGGATTCACAAGTTTAACCTTCTGGTGGCGCTAAAGGAGAAGTCATGGAATCACCAACGACCGCCTGGTTCATCCTCAGGGCACCATGAATGTCTGCGCCAGATTTCATGGCAATCCCCATAATAGTTGCAGAGATATTTCACTAAAAGCCAGAAGTGTCAACGTGCTAGTAGCGCTTGAGGATAATCCAGGGGCTCACCAGAGACATTATGGTTCATCCTCAGGGCACCATGAATGTATATGCCAGATTTCATGGCAATCGCCATACTAGTTGCAGAGATATTTCACTAAAAGCCTTGAGGATACCTCAAGCGCTACTAGCACGTTGATCCAGGGGATCACCAAAGACATTCTGGTCCATCCTCAGGGCACCATGAATGTCTATGCCAGATTTCATGGCAATCCTCATAATAGTTGCAGAGATATTTCACTAAAAGCCAAACATGTCAACCTGCTAGTGGTACAGGATGATAACCCAGGGGACCACCAAAGACATGATGATTCATCCTCTGGGGAACATGAATGCTTGTCCAAAATACACATTTCAGTCCGAAACCAAAAGATGGTGAACTTACGTTAGCGTCACTAGTTCTACGCCACAAACACGGCTAAAAACGGGTAAAAATAAAAACTTTTTGAAGGCAGAAGTTACAGTTAATCACTCTTCAACAACTTTACGTTCTGTTCTCGACGAGTGAGCGAGCTCGTGTTTGACACGAGACTCTTTCTTGTTGGAGTGGTTACCTGAGCCTCTCTCCAATATCCAAGCTCACACTCTGCATCCCTCGGGGCGCATCCAGCCCACAAACAACCTGATAATAAGCAAGTCTTCAACGTGCACGGCTCAGTCCTGCACCAGCACCGCACTGCAAAGGCAGATTCTCTCTCTCTCTCTCTCTCTCTCTCTCTTTCTCTATCGCTTTTCTCTTCCTGCCATTTTGAAAATGATCCTTCAAGATGAGGTGATGAACGAGGAGGCAATTTAGGATGCCCGGACGTATAGCGCTCGGAATGTGAGGAACAAAACAACAACAACAAGAAAAAATGGTTATATAATCATTTAACTGATCGTTTACAGCAGCAGCACATGAGCAAAATTGCTGCTTTGTATTCGCCTCAGAGGATCAGGAGGAGATGTTGTGAAGTTGTCTGGGAGTTTTGAGTCACAGGACGATCTGGTCCCATGGTGGGAGATGTTTCTGAGGCTCAGTGTGTTCTAATGACGCCGTCTGCTGAGTGAGGAATGGAGCTGTTATTCAGGCTATTCCCCACAGTGGAGGGCACTGATAGGATGTCTAAATCTGGTGTGTGTATATTACAGAATACTTGAAGGCCTCTTTCAACTTCTGTCACGTGTTACGTCATTAAGCGATTGGCTTGAAAACACTCTTTTTTAAATGTTTACCCCCAAATGATGATTTGAGCGGTACTGCGTCACATTTGCACAATTTATTCATCAGAGGACGACTCTGCAAACATTTGACAGATCAGCTTCCTCGTGTACCGCGTTATGTAACTTGATGTCCTGTTTGTGCTCCGCTTCTCTGTGAAATATTGCATAATTTAAATGCAATATTTTCAGTGCAGTTGGAACATCACTCTTGTTGCTTATGCCCAAGGATATAGTACTTCAAGTACCAATCATAGTTTATAAGATCCTAGTCACCGTGACATCCCCCATTGGTTTTGTGGGGTGTCAAGTTCTACATTTGGGCTGTCGCCATCTTGATTTCTGGCAGTAGCCATCTTGTTTTTTTTTTTGCAACCAGAAGTGGCACAAGAGGGCGACGCAAAGTAGTAAAAGGGTTCACGGAAAAATCCAAGATCGAGTAGAAGATCCAAGGTAGCCCCGCCCCTAAAGCGTCCCCTGCTTTATGGTCTGTTTGACTCTAAATGACCATAATTTACTAAATGAACATCATGCTGTATTGAAGAAGACTTGAAACTAGAGATTGAGACATAAACTCATGTTTACAATGTTTACTGAGGGAATAAATCAAGAGAGAAGTAGAGTCATTTATATAGACTTCTATACAACCAGAGGAGTCGCCCCCTGATGGTCAGTTGATATACTGCAGCTTTAAGGCACTTCAGCATTGGCTTCACTGGTCCTAAAGCAGTGGGAACCACTACTAGAATCTTACATTCCTACTGGAAAAGTATTCAAACGAGAAGAAACAATTAACATAACACAGAAATGTAACAATACGGTTCATCAAATCAAACAACAGAAATGCAACGATTGGCCAACATGCGTCTACCAGCAGTTTAAAGCTTGTATGAAACCACTAACAACCAGGGGTGTGTCTATAAGGGCAGCACCACCCCCACTGGTTTTTAACCACTGCCACCTCTTCCTAATAAATCCTGGATCCAGCCCTGATAACAGCCAGAAAATGCATTATAAATAAAGAAGCACACAACAGGTAGAGTCTACTACAGGTAGAGTTTACTACAGGTAGAGTTTACTACAGGTAGAGTTTACTACAGGGTCTACTACAGGTAGAGTTTACTACAGGTAGAGTTTACTACAGGGTCTACTACAGGTAGAGTTTACTAGAGCTAGAGTCTACAACAGGTAGAGTCTACTCCAGGGTCTACTAGAGGTAGAGTTTACTACAGGTAGAGTCTACTAGAGGTAGAGTCTACTAGAGGTAGAGTCTACTACAGGGTCTACTAGAGGTAGAGTCTACTACAGGTAGAGTCTACTAGAGGTAGAGTCTACTCCAGGGTCTACTACAGGTAGAGTCTACTACAGGTAGAGTCTACTAGAGGTAAAGTCTACTCCAGGGTCTACTACAGGTAGAGTCTACTACAGGTAGAGTCTACTACAAGTAGAGTCTACTAGAGGTAGAGTCTACAACAGGTAGAGTCTACTAGAGGTAGAGTCTACTCCAGGGTCTACTACAGGTAGAGTCTACAACAGGTAGAGTCTACTAGAGGTAGAGTTTACTAAAGCTAGAGTCTACTCCAGGGTCTACTACAGGTAGAGTCTACTACAGGTAGAGTATACTACAGGTAGAGTCTACTACAGGTAGAATATACTACAGGTAGAGTCTACTAAAGCTAGAGTCTACTACCTGGTGAGCACGGATATGTTCTTTCGTTACAAACCAAAGAGACAACAACACCTGTGGGTCCAACTCGATGCCCTGATAGTTACTCTTGAGCTGTGTGACCACACAAAAACCTTCATGGACACAAACATGATATGACAATCACAGTTGTATACAATAGTCAGCTGTTGGTAAAAACCAGCGGTGGCAGCATTAGTGTGAACATACAAATATACAATAAGGCACATTCAACCGCAGGTATTGACGATATAGATCACGGCATCATGGTATCTGATCTTTATTACTGTTTACTGTTATTTATATTACTTGATTTTTTTCTTACTATGTGTCTCTCTTGTGTGCAATGCTGCTGTAATCCTGCAATTTCCCCACTAAAGGATTATCTTATCTTATCTACATCGTGATATAAAACTATTTTTAGGGCTGCAATGATTAAATCAATCGAAAGGAAGAAAATTCATTGAAATTGATCAACTTGCACTCAAGTACATTCCCAAAATCTTTGTTTTGTTGTCCAGTCATTGATTGCAACAACACATCCACAGATATTAAAGGGAACGCTACCGCGGTATAAATAATGCAACAAATGTCTGAGAGTAGACACATCTATGCTGTGTCACGGTATTTTGTTCTGTCGCCCACCTCTCTACACAGAAGATATTTTTCTTCAGTTTCTGAGATAAACATTAAATTATAAAAATATGGCAGCTCAAAATGTACTGTTTCTAAGAAGCAGTGACGTCGTTTTAGAGAAGGCCGTGTTGCCAGAAAGATAAACTAATCTGAGGAGGTATTGAGGAGATAATTCCTGTTGAATACCCGGCAGCTTGTCTTCTGTTCTGAATGCTCTCAGTGTACGACAGTGAGCTCCTCTCCTCACCATTATGGTGGATAGTCTGTATTTTGTCTGACCGGAGAAACAATGACTGGCCCGTACTCGGCCGTGACCCCGGCTCTGATCAACTAACTTCCACTGACGGTCATCAATGGGCTCCATTCTTTCACTGTGAGAAACCAGCCAGCACATGCATGAATGGAAGAAAAAAAAGAAAAGAAACACAAGCATATTTGGAAACATCTTCAGTTTTTTGAAATACCACCAAACTAAGCAGAGAGCAATCTTTGTTCAGGGAGAAGTTGGACGCTTATTTATTCAGAGAGCATACAAAATCCATGTGCCACTCTTTTCTTCGCTTGAGTTGTTCTGGGACGGAAAACCTGAATAAAGCTTTTATAAAAGGCTCACAGTGTGACCACAATAACCTATAAAATACTTAAAATGTAATACACCGCTTAAAAATAACCAAAGAGCCGAAGTGGAATCTCTTACCTAAAAAAATGAAAACATTATAAGTGCCACTTATTGCAGCGCTATTGCATTGGAGTGAATTATTTGTTAGCACTCCCTGTATCTCTTCTTCTGTGGTTTTCCCCGTACAGACACATCTCAGGGGGAGGAAAAGAAGAAGAAGCTTAAAAGCGTCATAAAGCCAACGTCACACATCTCTAAAAATAATTATAATAATTAATCACAACTGAAAGATCGTTTGACTGATATTCCTTTGAACTGCGGTGAAATTAAAATCTCCGTGTTCTGCCGTCTACTTTGTTTTGCTTTCAGAAAATCCAATGTGACAGGCCCGGCCCTACTTCTGCAGGCATCAAATATGCTCTTGAAAAACGCCACTTTTGCACACTGCATCTCAAGTTTAATGGTGTCAGTGGGCATGATTATTCACTACGGGAAAGGAGCCACGTCTCTTCATCCGTTTCACTGATGGAATTTTAAATCAGCACTTACACCGGCTTCAATGGACCCGACCGAAAAGATGCTGCACACTTCCCGAGCAACGCTCAGGACTCAAAAGTGCATGCTCACTTTAGGTCTTTAGCACCATGAGCAATATTCAGCGGCTGTAAGAAATGGTGCACGCTTGCCCATGTGTGTGTGTGTGTGTGTGTGTTTTCTCATTACAGTGGGTATTAATTCTGAATGTTTCAAAACCATTTCAATGTATTTGTGCTGTAATTTCAATTTGTGGAAAGAGGCAGGAAAAGCGGTGCATTTAAATAACTCACATGGACCAACAGAGTATATCATGCATAAGTAACACAAAAAATAACTCACAGAGGGCTAGAATTATATAACAGTGACAGATTCCGCTCCGGCTGGTTTTATGACAGCTTGTAACAGACAGAGTCGAGAGCTCCTTCCTCAGTAACCCAAACACACTCATCTCGTCGAGGCTGAAGCTGAGCGTTCACTGCTGGTTCAAGTATTTGTCTTAAACTCACCAAATGTTGCATTTGGTCAAACCTTTTACAGTTTCAGAGAATATTTACTGTACTCAAATTCTCCGTTTTACAGCTACATCATTCGCTGACAGTAATACTCGTTGACTCTCCGTTAGCTTTTAGGAGCAACATTTTGGAAAATATGTTTTATGTATTTAGATGAGACGATCAATACTACTCTCGTATGAATATGAAGCTTGCTACAGACCATTTTACAGCCGACGTCATGATTGCGTCACGGTGTAAATGTAATCGACACATCGAAAGTGTCCTTTAGCGTGGTTGTTGGATGCTAAAATGAATATTGCATATATATATATATATATCTTGAGCCTACCGCTAACCTCCTCAGCTGTCACGCCTATTGAGAATTACTGGCCCGGCCGTTGGTCTTACGTTCAGTAATCAGTGTAGCATGAAAGCATGGTGGAATTAGTATTCTTTCTAGCTGGCTACTTAGCTAGTTTGCTAATTCCGCCATGCTTTAATTCTACACCGGAAAATGAGCGACGGGGATTAGCTAGGTAACTAGCTAGCCGTCCCCTCTGGATCTGCTCTCCTTCTGGGAAAGTGGTCGACCAGCGGCATATGGGTCGACTAATACGCTCCCATTGGATGATGTTTACTTTCTCAAGTACGACTTGCGGTCCCGTAGAATGACAATGGGAGAAACTAAATAAAGAATACAATCCAACAAAACTTGCTAGCCATTGTTAGCTAACGTGTTCAGAGAATTATTCTTCCTCCACCTTTGCTCCGCCCGCAAAAGCACGTCATCGTGTTTGCTTACAGACATCTTCATATGTTTTTTTGATTTGCAGCTACTTCATTTAGATAGTTAAAAATCAACACGTGCCGAACTATATATTTTTGGGGACGGACGGTTTCTGTATTAAAAAGCCTGTACTACAATTACTCATTTGTGTGAAATAGTAAGAGAACAGAGAGAGTTGAAGTAATCGATTTACTTAAAGATCATTTCAGAGGCGCCTCCAGCACTCGAGTGGGAACACGGGACAGTTTAATCAAGACTTTTCAAGTGTCTCCATTGGTAAAACACGATCACAAAAAAAAAAAAAGACTTCTTCAGGGACGCTTTGGCTTTAAAACGAGTTGTTAAAACACGCACATATCCAAATCTCAACATGACGGCGGTTGAAAGAAGACCAGAAACGGCAAGAACAAGATAGTTCAGGCATTGCTCCCGAGGTGTGGAGTTTCAAAATAATACGCCTCAGGTGTAGCAGATGAACGTGTGTGAACTCCACTCGTATGCAACAGCTTCCATCATCTGTACGAAACCAAAACCCTTCTTCAAAAACATTTAAAAAGCCACACATTACTGCTGAATACGTTTAGCGGGTATATTTTCCATGTTACCCGTTATAGTTTGGGATGTTAGCATGCTAACTGTTCTCTAATTAGCGCTAAATGCGTAGCACAGCTGGGGCTAATATTCATGACATTAGCTTTGCAAGTGTGTAGTTATCGGGGTCGTCAAGTGACTAATTGAAATTCATGCACAAAATCTCATGGCAATATATATAATATATTATATTGATATTTCAATCCGTGGTGGAATGATGAGCGACATTAAAATACTACATATCCTTGAAATACTTGCACTAACTGCAGTAAGTAAAAGTAAAAGTCAGCATCAGGGATTTTCTAGAAACTCACAATATTTTGTGTGACTAACAACGAAGTCTGCCATGCTCTTGTTGAACATGTACGCAGCTACCGGCTTGCACAGTGCAGCAGTACAGTGTGTATAAATACTAGTGCTGTCATATTAGCGCGTTATTAACGGCGTTAACGCAAACCAATTTTAACGCCGTCAATTTTATTAACGACGTTAACGCATTTTAATTTTTCAATTTTTCTTTTTTCCGCGAGCACCACGCCGGATGTAGCTCAACCGGAAGCAAAACAATAGGCACGCCGTTTGGGCTTGGAAGCTAGGCTAACGTTACGGTTTGAAATGAATGAATGGTGAGCGCGATACGGCAAAATGAATGATATTCAGTGAACTGCGAACAGGTGCGCGTGCCAGAAGGGAGCGCGAGTGAACACATTGAACACAGCAGGAGAGAACGCAATGTTAGCCAGCTAGCTAAAGCTCCGGTGTGAACACGGCATAACGCTACCGTTTTTGAGGAGGTAGATTTTGAGGTGAGGGGACTGACAAGGCAGAAGGTAAAGTGGTCCACCGTTCTATCAATAAGCAGACCTGCCAACCTGTACGCAATTTGCGTAGCGGATACGCATTTTGACGTCAAAGTACGCTGGTAAAAATTAGTCTAAAATTAATTTTAGACTAATTGACCAGCACACATTATATGCAATGCAATATAATGCATGACGAGTATTTAATGACTTATCAATATATAGGTTATATATCAAGGTTGGCAGGTCTGAATAAGACTAAACTAGAAGTTAACACTAATACAAACAGTATTTTTCCAGAATGAGTGTGTTAGGGGAGAAGGATGCAGCCATTGTTAAACAGCTGGATGCTGGATTGAAATGCAGCTGGAACTGGTCGTGGCTAAAACTGGAAGGCAAGGTCTCAATAAAAGGGCAAGAGGTGTCCTTTCATCTAGGAGATGTATTCATGTTGATAAGAGCATTAAAATGCCCCCCAACAAAATTGCGATTAATCGCGAGTTAACTATGACATAAATGCGATTAATCGCGATTAAATATTTTAATCGCTTGACAGCACTAATAAATACACTAACAAAAAAAATTGTCTACCGTGAGAGATTTAGCTGATGCTGTTTGTACCGAGGTTACAAACCTTTTAATCTCTCTGGCTGTATTAAGGCTGTTGTTGCAGGCGATGTTGCATCCATAATATGGCTTTTAACATAAAAAAAAAACCCGAGCATCATACCCACAGCTCCCCTTTGCTTTGTATTGTGTTGTGCATAAATACATCCCTCCCAATATCTGTCTTGATTCATGCTTTTCATTTCCTTTATTTCCTGCTCAAGCTCTCTAATTCCTCCCCCCTTTTTTCCATATTCATTTCTCACCACAATGAAGTTTAATGTCTCTATATCCATCTTCCCTGCTTCACATTACATATTATATTCATCGGTTTCTGTGGCCGGGCTCAGCAATGGTTTTCTAGGTTAGATCCCTGCTACACTTTCACGAGTTTGGAAAGCAAACACACTGCATCCAATCAGCATCAATCTCTCTCTCTTCGCAACGACGTCACCCAGCAGCTCCAGTCCATCCCCACAGGGGAGAAGAAAGGGAGGTAATACAGGGCTGTTGTGAGAGGAGGAGGGGGGGATCTGCCGAAAGGGAGTGGACGACGAAGATGGGTGTGCAGCCATATGACACGCAGGAGGAAAAACAATTCGCCTAATGTGCACGTGCAAACCCCTCCGCACAACAAAACACACCTTGCGCGCTCCCTCCCTCATTCTCACCGCCCGTCCCGCTGCACCTCTGGCCTTGTCGTGCGCCGCGCGCTCTCCGTGCCGGGTCTCCTCTCATCTCCACTCTCATCTCGTTTTTATTGAGCGAGTAGCATCTCGCACTGTGCGTTTCTCACCGGGGGGAAAGCTGGGCGCGTGCACGAGAGAGGTATCGATCCGAGCGCTGCTTTAAAAAAAAAGAAGAAAAAAAAGAAAAGAAAAAAGGGAGTCCAGCAAGCGCGTCCTCGCCTCCCGTCACGTCATCAACATCGTCATCTCTGACGCACACGTCACACTCTTTGAGTCGATTAACTGAAGAGTTGGAGACAAAATGAATCGACCTTTTGTCTTTTTTTTAGTGCGGCAGCGAATGATTATTATAACTGTCGATTAATCTGTCAATCATTCATTCAATTAATCAATTAATTATTTAGTTTACCTAAAAAAAATGCCTGTCAGAGATTCTCCAAGCCCATGATGTCATTTCAACCGGCTTTTTCTTTGTCTGACCAAGACACATAATGTAAAATTCTACAATTTCTACAACAAGAAGGCATGAAATTGAAAAATGTCTTTCATGCCAATCAACCAATCGCTGCATCAATGAGTAGATCCATCAGAGATATAATCCAGAGATTGGTCGATAACAGAGACTGATAATCAGCTGCAGCAGAAGAACATTCAGGAAGTGGAAACATACGAGCTTTGGCAATCCAATGCTGCTTTTGTGAAGGTTTACTGACAGTTTTTCAAATCACATTGTACTCAGTTGTTGTAATGTGGTGCATTGTATTGCAAAGAGTGTTTTTATTCCCCCCTTGTATAGAAAGTGGAACAGCAAAAAGAACCAACAACTTGAAAAGTCTGCTGACCTTTCACCCCCCACCCCTACTTTACTCTGTGCTAGATTTCCCCTGCACACGGAAGCAGGTATGGACTCACATTTTTAGGCGAGAAACATGTTACTATTAACTTTCACAACCACACAGACACTCAGATAAAACGGAGAGAAGAAGTGTGCAAACATATATTCAGTGTATTCAGAGTGTGGCCTATAAATAGCAGGTTGTGGAAGCTAGCTCACTGGCAGTTCATAAAAAGCCACGGAGCAGGGGACATGTGTCCCTGAAGTGGCCCGTTTGAGTGCCTGCTATGACCCATATCCTGTCTCCTAATACTGGGCCACTCGCTCGGCGCCACCGAACACGCATCATAAACTGCGGGCGCATCCGAGCCGTCCTAAGTCATTAATTACAGGCCGTGGAGAAATGGTATCACCTCGCAGTAGATATGGATCTGAATCACGGTGGGTACCTTTTCTCTTTTTTTATACCATCATTTTCACACGACAATGAAATGAATCAATTATTTTCAGGTTTGTGATGGAAAAAGGTGACTATTCATGCACACATGGACATTTATCAACCTTTTGTAGTACCACAAAGTACCACATTCCCAATTAAATGAGAAAAAAAAAGGTGGGAAAAATATAGTGGGCTCTAAATACTTATTATGCCTTTGTCAGCTCTAACGACCAAAAATAAATATTCTGCCCACGCTCTCCCATCACCGCCTGCCATTATGAATCCTAATTTAATGCATTCAGGGTCATATATTTCCTCAACCACACGCTTTGGAGCGTTTACTGTCTCACGCATCACGTTTTCATTTCAAAAGCTATCAATTTTAGATTCACTGCATTGGAGAAGGTAAGCTAGCCGACAGCGGCTGAGACACGGCGGCCTCTCCTGACGATGTGTGATGCATTTTAATTGAAACGTTTTCATTTACAGTATGTGTACAGAAATGTTATTTTTTAAATGTAATCTAACCATTTGGCAGGACTAAATAGCGCTCTGAGAGCCACTATGGTGGGCCTGGGCCCCGCAGTACTACAGGTTTGTATGAGAAGAGGCATAGTCTGTATATCAGAAGTGAACCTAGTCACCGTGATGTCACAGATTGGTTTGTGGACTACGGATTTGGAGCCTCAAGTTCGGCATTGCGGCTGAAGTTGAAGCATTGAAGCCATTTTTATTTTTTTTGCAACCAGAAATGGCACCCAAGGGGGGAGCTAAATACAATCGATAGCTGAGAAAAACATTTTTAGGTGAGAAACATGTTAGTATTAACTTTCATGAAGTGAAAGGGTTAAAGTTCTGAGGCAAAAACACAAACATCTCCCAGTTCGGCTGTGGTGGCGACCTGTCAATCACAAAGTAAAGCGTCCCCTGCTTTATGGTCTGTTTGACTCTAAATGACCATCATTTACTAAATGAACATCATGCTGTATTGAAGAAGACTTGAAACTAGAGATTGAGACATAAACTCATGTTTACAATGTTTACTGAGGGAATACATCAAGAGAAGTAGAGTCATTTATATAGACTTCTATACAACCAGAGGAGTCGCCCCCTGGTGGTCAGGAGAGAGAATGCAGCTTCAACACATGAAGTATATACTTCTATACAACCAGAGGAGTCGCCCCCTGGTGGTAAGTAGAGAGAATGCAGCTTTAACACATGAAGCATAGACGTCTATACAACCAGAGGAGTCGCCCCCTGGTGGTCAGTAGAGAGAATGCAGCTTTAACACATGAAGCATAGACTTCTATACAACCAGAGGAGTCGCCCCCTGGTGGTCAGTAGAGAGAATGCAGCTTTAACACATGAAGCATAGACTTCTATACATACAGAGGAGTCGCCCCCTGGTGGTCAGGAGAGAGAATGCAGCTTTAACACATGAAGCATAGACGTCTATACAACCAGAGGAGTCGCCCCCTGGTGGTCAGTAGAGAGAATGCAGCTTTAACACATGAAGCATAGACTTCTATACAACCAGAGGAGTCGCCCCCTGGTGGTCACGAGAGAGAATGCAGCTTTAAGGCACTTGGATTCACTTTTCAGACCTGCAGGTTGTCGCCTGAGAAGAAGGAACATGCCCCAAAGAGACCCACATTTCAAGTGCAGTGTAGCGTGGGCATCTCTCAGGGAGGCACACATTTAAGTAAAACCGCACTTCCACCTGCTATGAAAACATTAACTAGAAGTTCCTTCACCTAATCCACGAGGACTCAAGAGGAGTTTGCGTTTCCCGAATGTTTTTGAATGCTTCCGTAAATGAGTTGCATTAGTGTCAAACATTTAGAGGCCGTTTCATCTGGCTTCAGAGGAAAGCAGACTCTGAGGCCATCAGGCTACTGAATCTTTTACAATACGCAGAGCTCAACCTTCACTATTTTACCAGCCAAAAATAATATCATATTTTCCCTCATATATCGCTCCACATCAATTGGCTTTTTTCCATCGCGAATACTGAGCTGATGAAGATCCACTGGAACGCTGCGTATCTGCACAAAGGTCGAACACAAATGGACTTTTTTTTTTTTACGTAGTTGAAAATGCCAAACTGTGTATTTGAAAAATAAATAAAAATCACGTTCATGCGTGAAACACAGTTGCACTGCAGCCGTTTTTCGGGTGGGCTGACGCAAGCCATGTGAGTTCCTATTGAGAGGGAAGCTGTTATCTGCGGAGGAGGACTAAATATTTCATTCATGTAGCTGAGTGAATGTTTGTGTGGTCTAAAAGTGGCTCGAGCCAGCCAGGGATATCCACATGCAGAAAGCGACAATAGAAAAATCTCATCTTTATTCGTATCTTTACACGATTTCCCCTTATTTTGTAAGTACTCGTTCATTTCTGTGATTCTCCATTGTCAAGTGGTCAAGAGTGGTCAAGAGCAATCCTAACAAAATAATAAAAAAGGCAGACTAGTCGGCGTGATGAGGTTTTGTGGTCTCATTCAGCCTCTTTTAAGACACTTAAAAGCTTCAAGATTCCCGAGAGGGGTATTTACCGAGAACAAAACGTTAACATTTAACCAAAGCTCATTGTCTTTGAGACGAGGGAACCGGAAGTGCAAACATAATGATTAATTTCTGGGTGTCAGGACTCATTCCAGCAGCTCTCTATTTACTAAAAACGTGCACGTTCGCGTGCTGCATTTAGCTGAAATCACTGCAGCTCATGAGTATGACTAAATAACTTCTTATGTGTTGATTATCAAAAGGAACAAAGTCACAGTCTCTCTTGTTTTTGTACTTAATCTCTTTTGCCATGTCATTAGTTCCCATGTTGTCCTTTTGGCTGATGATGTAAGAACAATAGACTTGTAACCAAGACCTGGATGTTGTTTCTGGCCTGTAAACGAACCCTGAATCAAACACTCGGATGCCGGCAGTGTTTCATACTATTGTCACGACAAAAAAAAACACACCTGATAGCACCGGATTGCTACTGTCTGCAATCTGGAGCATGCTTCACGTGACGAGAAAAAGAAGAAGAAAAAAACGTGTCATGACGTGTTATATTTTTCTCTAAAACCTTTAAAGGTTGTGCACAAGTTGGCGAGTGAACGTCTCCTTCTTTCCGGCTCTCGCCAAGTCACATTTACATCTTGTATTGTGTAGACAAACAAACAAGTGGAGTGCAGGATGTCGGTCTAAAGGTGATCTCTCTCTCTCTCTCTCTCTCTCTAGAGACACAAACTGCTCTTCAGAATGATGTCCGTGATGAAGACCATGAAAGCAAATGTTGTGTGTATGTAAAACAACAAGAAGACACTCACACAGTGAGTCCTTCCCTCCCTCCAAAACCACATAGCCAGGTGAGAGAGAGAAGGCAGGAAAGAAAGCGTCCTCCTGTGTGTTAACAATAGCCAGTGGGGCTGACAGCACTCTGACATCTGATACCCTCCATCGCCTTCCTGCTGTTGTTGGTCTGGGGAGCTTCCACTCACTGTCTAACACAGACATACACACACTCCTAGACACACACACACACACACACACACACACACACACACACACCGGTTCAGCCAAACATCTGCTGTTTTTAACCCCTGCTGGTTGTGAGTGTGGGCGTCCCATGGGGAGGCAACTTCAAATGACCCGGGGACCTAAACTGAGCAGGGAAATGGACGTTTTTCTGACCGAACATGAATTCCTATAACACTGCTGTGATAACGTGAGTGACAAAAACAGTTAGTAGACGATTTGAATTGAAAGATTCTTAATAAAACAAAAACAAAAAAACGCAGACGCCTTACCGCCGTGTAAGCGTGTCCCGGAAGCACAAAACGGGGCGTGTTTCCAGGACAAACACAACGCGCGTGGTGTTGATGGGGAAGTGTGTGTTATGAAAACAAGAGGCTGAGAGGTGACGCGAGGGAGAAAATCCGCGTCTGCGTATATATCTTGAGCGCAGACAGAAAGCAAAGGGAGGGAGGGGGGAGGGGCCGAGGAGAGCCAACAGTCACACGGGGGAGTTAGCGGGCGACTCTCTGGGGCCTCTAAGCCAATTACCGGAGCAGCATTGATTGAGGCAGCACTTTAAGGCCTCGTCTACACAAGTAGTCCCTTAATACACTGGTCCGACGATGGGAGCGCCTCAACCACAACATGGTTGGATGGTCGGTCGCATCCATCATGGTGTCGGCAGGACAAATCTTCTTAGCGAGGCTAATGGGTCTAATACGGCTAATACGGCATATTTGGTTTCGGGTTCAATTTATTACATTTTAAGGACGCGGCGCTCCATCTTCGTGCCTTTTTTAAATGCTTTGGAAGTCCGCAGCCGCGGAGATGGACAGGTGCTGGACCCGTTCCCTCGGTCCGGGGGGTCGGCTGACCCAGCGGAGACCTTAAGGTGAGTATCAGGTCCCGAGTGCCGGAGGCCGCGTTTCCAAAGCCCATTAGAGGGGTCGCCGGCCCATCATGATTCATGAAGGGCAGCGGAGAAGGGAATCAATGAAGCGGAGGTCCTCAAATGAATGAATAGGCAAATAGCGTCCCATCCCGTGTCCCCTCCCCCGCTCCAGATCCTATCAGGGGCCGAGGTGCTGCTCGGAGAACGCCATGCTGTAGTGATTTCAATCAGCTATAGCGTGGGGTTTTTGGGGGAAAGCTTCAGCCGAGGAGCCACAATGCTTCTTCTTGTCACGCAACACACAGCACACGTCACAAGAATATGAAAGAGTATGCATTCTGATTTACTTTCCTTTGGTCCGGCATGTTGAAATGTTACCATCTTGACCATTTTGGTTCACGGCTAATAATACAGATCATTATATTTTCTATCGTTTGTGTGTCTCAAATTGCCGGATCGGGCAATCGGTGACGATGGTATTGGAAACAATCATTTCAATAAACGTCAATTCAGCACATTTATATCTATGTCCTAGGACATATATCTATGTCCTATGGCTCGGTACTCGATATCGACCGATACTCAAAAGCCCACATGTCGGCATCGGGACTAGAAAGGTTTTAGAGGTGCATCCCTACTTGGGTTGAGGCAACACTCAACATTTTAGATCAATATTTAATTTGTTTAAGGCCACAACTAACTCTGTGGATCATGTTCTCAACCGACTGATGAATCATCTCTTTATATTGAAGTTATGTCATCAAATGTCCAACTTTGTCCAACCAATAGTTCAGTTTCCAAAAAGATCATTACACTTGAAAAATGACCAAATAGTTGCATCGACTAATCGATTATTTGACGAATCATTTCCGCTCTTCGGTATAATATCATCCTTAAATTTCTCAAAGTAAGGTTTCTAAAAAAAAAACAAGAAGAAGAAAAAGTAACCTTCTCACTATCTCAGGTATGAAAAAACACCTCAAACAAAACCCACGGCTACATTCTATGTAAAGAATGTATCAAAGGCTCCGTTTCATTGAGGCTCCTCGCTGCGATTGTTTGAATAAAGGGACGATGCGGTCGCCCATTAAAGAGCAGAAGGACGGAGAGGACGGAGAGGACAGACACACAATGCTGCTGCCGCCCAACACAACAGGCCTTTCTTTTCAGCTCGCGCCACAACACTCCTCACAGCTGAGTCCCAGCCGCTATTCTCCTGCTGTTCCCCCGGCTCCCTCCCCATCTCTCCCCTTTCAATACGGGGGAGAAGAATGAGAGGAGGAGGAGGAGGAGGAGGGGAGGGGGAGGCTGAAAATGAATAGTGGGCACATACAATCTGAAGCGTCACATGCTGGAAATCTTGTAATTCCTTTTTTTTTTTTAAAGGGGCACAAAAAATGGCAGTTTCATTTTTTCTTCTTTTTTCTACTGTTTTATTGGAGAAAACTGCGATGGAAAAAAAAAAGGATGAGGGAGCTTTACAATTCAGAGAGGGGAGCTGAGAGGAGGGAGGTGAAAAAAATAAATACAAATGAGGTTGAAGATGTGCACACACATCCGCCATCAGCACAGACACATGGTACCGCATCAGTTCATTAATACCACAACGCAAATCTGCATCAGCACTGATTCTCACAGTCTCTCTCTCTCTCTCTCTCTCTAAAAAAATCCACCTGCCTCTGTGTGTCGTTTCCCCCCTCACCCACCCACATCCCCTCCAATCTAATCCCGGAAGCCAGAGCATCTTTCCCAGGAGAAGAAGTGAATGTCACAGATTTACCTCTACACCACCACCGCTGCTGCTGCTGCTGCTGCTGCTGCTGCTGCTTTCCTCCCCGTTCTTTATTCCACAGAAATATTCAAAAAGGTAAATCCGAGCAGGCTGAATTCTGCTCTCCCTCTCCGCACCGAACCATCCATGGATCTCCCCCCCCCCGGTTGCCTGTGAGCGAGTGCTGTGGCTCCCCGGCTCGTGAGCTCAGGCAGGCAGGCAGCTATGTGGAGGCAGCTGCCGTTTTCCTTCAAAGCTCCACAAGCAGAGCAAATTAGAGGTCCAGCCCAGCTTAGAGGCTAAGCCATTGTGAGCTATTCACACTCTAGTTCCTGTCTGAGGCCAATGGCTGCAGCCCCCCCTCATACTCCCGCCCACTCTCCCTCCCTCCCTCTTCCTTGCTCTCTCTCTCTCTCTTCCCTTCTCCCTTGCTATCTTGGCCATAAATATAGACGCTTGACATTACCTAACACATGGTGCCTCCTGATAAACAGCCAGCTCCAGGCAGGTCTCGTGACTGGGAAAACCTCTCCAGGGGTGAATGCCGGGTTAAGGAAGGGTGTAGAGGGCCGCAGGACAAGGACGTAGGACGTAGGATGTAGGATGTAGGATTCAGGATGTAGAAGAAGATGGGAGGAGGGGACTGTAGCGTGTCGAGTAAAAGATGCCGTTACCAGCTTGGTTTGTGGATGTGATGAGGAGTTTTTTTTTTCCCCCCGGTTGAGTATATAAGAAGTGGACATATTGACCAACTGGTTTGTGGACTTCAAGTTCGGTATTTTGGGCTGTTGGCGACCAAAAATGTGACGTTCATGGACTGAAAGTTGTAGAACGAAAACAGCAATAACTCTCAGACGCACACCTGGCTTCATCGGCTTATTTTTTTACTTTAAATGGACCATAATGGACTAAATGAACATCATGCTGTGTTGAAGACGACTTCAAACTAGCGATTGAGACATAAACTCATGTTTACAATGTTTACTGAGGGAATAAATCAAGTCAGGATTTAGTCGCCCCCTGATGGCCATTAGAAAGAATGCAAGTTGAAGTCACTTCCTTCGCTGGCTTCACTTTTCAGAACTGGAGGTTGCCGCCCAGTTTGGTTGCAGGCTGGATTTGTTTACTATGCTTTGACTTAATTGATTTAGGACTTTGGGAGATTAAGAGCCCAACAGCACACCAAAGGAAGCCTCCACCTGGCAGCGCAGGCCTGTACCTGCATGGACATGGACTGCTGCCCAGGCAACCTGACCACAAACCCCCAGAGCTGCCCTGAGGGAAGAGCACTGCAGATTTCTGCTTTGTTTCACCTGGTCCAATCTTAGCCACATGCTCTCATTGTAGCACCGCTAAAAACACACAAAGAATAGCAGCTTTACTGGCAATTCTGAAGTGAATCAACAAACGTGTTGAACGCTATATGTTGTACCTTGATGCATGTGTTTATACCTTAAATACAGTTTCCATAAGCAATGTGTATGAGATTGTTTGTTTGCGTATTTACATCAACCGTTGTTGCTTAAACGGATTATTGGCTACTTAGGTGTTAGTGTTTGCAGTGTGACTCTTTTTTACTCGTGAATAGTTGAAGGACAAGGTCGGACATGTTTTGGTTGGATTAACAAAGCTAAACTCAGCTCATAGCTTGCCAACAGAACATCCTGCTGCATCAATTTAATCAATTTACTGGTGTGGTGCTTTATCAGATTTAGCTGATACTGGTATATCTGTAAACTGTGAGTATTGCCTGTTTACAGTTTAATAACTGGTCAACCTGTCCAGTAAAAAAGTAAAAAAGCATACAGCTGAATTTCTTTTGTTCTTGGGTATCTTTTGACATTTTAAGAGAAAGAGAAGATCAAAGCACTCTAGTGTATATTATTCACAGAATATGAAGCTATCCATCCAGCAGATTAGCCTAGTTTAGCATAATGACAGGAACCAGGGGGAAAGCTAGCATGGCTGCCTACCTCAAACCTTTAAAAACACATGTTGTGAATGTGAACACATTATATGCTTCCTTCTTTAATCTGAGCCCAAACTGAAGAGTAAAAACAGCAAACCGATATAACGTATTAAGCAATTTCCCTTGGCTTCCTGTCTCTAAGATAAGCTAATCACCTGCTAGCTGTAGCTTCATACTTAGCATAATGACATGATAGTGGTATCAATCTTCTCATCTAACTCTCACCAAGAAAACCACAAAGTTTATTTCCCAATTATCTGTTCCTATTTTTTTTTTACTGTTCCTCCAACGGTGTTGTCGTAGCTACTGGAGACCGATCTCTCGACCAATCATTTTTTCTTTTACGAATGTGGACCCTTCAGATTTGAGGAGTGACTGGTTTGGATGTTCCACATTGTATTGTAAGTGTGTCATGTAGTGTGGGACTCGACTTGTTCTCAACCCCTCAAAGTCTTGGTCTTGTCTAGTTCCCCGAAAAGCCTCAGAGGCATGACCAGTGATTGTGGTCATGCCTCGGTCTTTTGGTTTTTGGTGGTCTACATTAAACAATGGAAAAATGACAGCGGTATGTTGAGATGGCGAATAAAACATTCATGTAACGCAACTTATGTACAACCAAACATTTAAATGACAAGCTGAAACCGCATAAGACTGTAAAACCCGTAATCCTGAAGTAGGTTGGTAAGTTTGCTATAGATAAACACTCAATAAAGCCCTGGGATAATCAGAATGTGCTACTCCACGTTAGCAAATATGCTCAAAACACAACCGATACTATGAACAGAAACATATCCGATTTCTGATCCTTCTGGCAGCATCACTGCTGCTCAGGAGCTCCAGCATGTGTTTGCTAGCAGATCCACAACCAAACCGTCACAAGACGCTCACACACACACAGATCAGTATTGTAGAAGACGGACGCCCAGCGCAACAGAGGATCTTTGTTCAGTCGGTGAATTGGCACAGTTCTTGTTCCTCGATCTCGACCGGGGTTATCATCATCATCATCGCAATCCACCACCACAAAAAATAGACACACTAGCTGGCCGCCTGAAAATACAAATTGTTAAGAGAAGCCACACCTGCTTTAATCAACAATGCCAAGCTCTGTTTTGGCTCCATGTGGACGGGACTCCCAAATCAAATATCACTCTGGACGAAGCGGGAAAGGACTGCAGTACGGAGAGGACTACATGAGGCCCTTCTGCACAACAGTGGCTCATTAATCGACTGGGGTTGAGCCCGTCAGCACATCTTTACCTGAGTGTCCACCTGATCAAAGGACAGTTGTGCTTGAGCTTGGGGCGAGCAAACACGGATCGAGTATTTTGAATAATGATTATATATCTGCGAGCTTCACTCAAGGTGCAGCTCGGCATGAACTCAAGGGGCGGAAACGGAGGTTGTGTTGTTGTAATGGTTTCTCCTTCGAGTGCAAGAGGCCTTTGAAACGGGCCTGGAGGAGGTCGTCAATAAGAAAAACAACGTCGGCGACCACGACACCCAGTGCCACCCTCCACCTTCCACCCACCGGACCAGTCGGAGAAGGAAGAAGGAAGTCCCTTTTGGCCTGATTTATTTAAATGGTACCAGTTTGTGACTGTATCTGGAAAAAATATGCTAAATATGGCAATGACAACACACACATTACACATAAGCCTCTCACACACACACATACACACACATACTGTGTTCATACACCATTACTATGCAAAACACATTTGCCCAGCTCCCTCAATGGGCTCTGGAGGCCGGTCGTCGTTTCCAGGGTGCAGCATCGCGCGTTAACGCGGCAGATATTTCGGTCGCAAAAAAAGCAGGCGAAACAGAAGCCGGGGGCCCCGCTCATGCGTTGCGAGAATGAATGGCCGTCAATAGCGTGAGGCTCCCCAGCAGCACCCTGCAATGCAGCGACACACACACACACACACACACGCACACGCACGCACACGCACGCACACAATGGCGAGAGCCACGCTTCCCCCCCCCCCAGAGAAGCCCTTTTGTTTGAGCGGCATCTGGACCTGACCTCCATGCATTCGAGGCTGATGACCCCCCTCTCGGCTTCGCATCTCCTCTCCTATCCTAACCTCCCCTTAAAAGCTTGCTCTGCATCTAAAGCAACCCCCCCTCCTCCTCCTCCTCCTCCTCCTCCTCTTCCTCCTCCTTCTCTTTACCCTGTCCGTTCTTCACACACACACAGATACCCCCTCCCTCCCTCCCTCCCTCGCTCCTCCAGCTAAGGAGAGCAGCCATCTCTTGCTCCTTGAAAAGAAGGTCTGTGTACTAGTGGGCCTTACACAAAGCCTGCAGGGTGAATTAGAAAACCAAAGAGGAAAAAGCACCAAGGCTACTGGCCATCTGTCCCTCTGGGTTGGACGTGCCTGCTCCGAGCGCCCCCCCATATACTACTCCCACCCTTACCCCCACCTCCCCTGATTTCCTTAGCCTATATACACAGCATCAACCACATACACACACACACACTCTCTGCCATGCATACATCACAGGCTTCGGATTGTAGGATGGCGGTGAGCGCGGGGTGAAAAAAGAGAATAAGGAGCTGCCACTTGCCTGGATGCAGAGCGAAGCCCCCGGAGCCAGCAAATCAAGCCGTAATCCCTTTCTTTGTGCGAGCGGCAAACAGAGAAATTTTGTCTCCGGCAATGATTTTCCCCGAGATCGGCAGTGGAGTGGAAAACAAGGAAGCGAGGGAGTGAAGGACAGCGAGGAGGGGAGGGAGATGGAGAGAGAGCGAGTGAGCGAGAGAGAGAGAGAGAGAGAGAGAGAGAGAGGAGATGGAGGGTGAGAGCAGCAGAGGCAGGGAGACAGCGGGAGCAGCTAGAGTGTGACAGAGGGAGGCAGCAGTCACCGCCGAGCCACAGGGACGCTGACACTCACTGGAGGATTCCAAGTGAAGAGAGAGAGAGAGAGAGAGAGGAGGGGGAGAGGGAGAGATCAGGTGGGGGAGGGAGGGAGGGAGGGAGGCTTGGTTCTCGCCCCGTGGCTCAAACGGCCGGGATAACGCCGAAGATAACCCCGCGTCCCCTTTCCAAGCAGCAGCTGTAGACGTGAGGAGGGGAAACGAATCCCACGAGAGAGAGAGAGAGAGAGAGAGAGAGAGAGAGACTTCTCTATCAATGGTGACATTTGCCGCACATGATAACAATGGCCATCTGTAGCAGTGGAGCAATGAAGGAGAGGGGAGGAGAATGGGTTGACAGAGGGGAGGGGAGAGGGGGTCCTATAGACACACATTCACACACAGAGAGAGAGAGAGAGAGAAGGAGAGAGAGAGAGAGAGAGACCCCCCCCCAAACAAAAACACCTCGACCAGTGGTGGAGGGAAAGGCACCTGTTCGAGTCAAGCAAGAGGGAGCAACACATGTGTTTGGGGAGAGGGGGGAGGAGAGAGACAAAGGAAACAGAGGGCCGAGAAGTGTGGCTTTTATTTGACTGGCTTTGGGTCTTTCTGCCTCGTCATGCACAAGGAAAACATTTGCATGTGTTTTTTTGCGAGAGAGAGAGAGAGAGAGAGAGAGAAAGAGAGAGAGAGAGAGACAATAAACAGGAGGTGGCAGCGATAGTAGGTCAACAAGAAAAGGAGAGAGGGAGGGACAGGAAGACAGAAAGAGAGACAGAGAGAGGAGGGGTATAAACAGTATGAACATGTCAGTGTTGTGGCCCCCCGTTTTGTGAATATCATATGTTCATAGGATCATATGTTTTCTCACTGTCAAGAAATTCCACGAAAAGACTTTATTAACACACTTATAATCAGTGTGGCCAAAAGCCTGATGTGTCTTCTTCTTTAAAAAAAACATTTAAAAACACATCCCTGTTTCACTAGATGACACGTTCCTTCATCAACATGGACGCTGTGGGCGTTGTAGTTTATTTTACATAAAACTCTAATTTAATTTCTGAAAATAGTCCCTGAAAAAACCCTTTCAACTCCTGAATAGTTATATTTTTTGTGACTTTTATATTTGTTTTGGTCTTTTGCGGGAAATTAGTTGACAGTAAGAAAAATCTAGAAACAACGCTTTCATTGGCCAGTTGGTGTTTCGAAGGGGCGGGACTTAGCGGAAGGGTCAATTGCTGCTACATATTCATACAGTTTATCTCCAAAACCGTAGCCTCGGTCGTGTGTGAGATGACAGTTGGCAGCATGTTGAGTGGTCTATACTCATATTGTTCATGCAGCTACTGAGGTCATTGTCGTTATGAATGAATAGCTTTTGTTTGCATTTGTAAGCTTTGCAGCGTCAGTGATGGCAGATCTTTCAGTCGAGTTGTAGGAAAATGTGTATTATTGACATGATATGAATGTTTTATTTTGAAATATCACTGTTATCGTCAAAGGTAAACCTTATAGTGGCTCCCATTTTGGGTTCTGGTCCCTTAAAATTAAGCGATGTTGTGATTCCTCATCACAGGTTTTGGCCGTAGTCATTGAACGTCACACGCTGGTTTGTGGACTACAGTTTTATAGCCTCCAGGTCGACATTTTGGTCGTCGCCATCTTGTTTTTTGCCACCAGAAGGCGATACAAAAAATTTACAATTACGTTCCATGAACTGAAAACACCAATAAGTTGTTCGACGAAAACACAAACAACTCCCAGACAATGCCTTGGTAGTGACCTGTCAATCACAAGGTAGCCCCGCCCTAAAGCATACCTCGGACCATAATGTACTAAATGAACATCATGCTGTCTTGAAGAAGACTTGAAACTAGAGATTGAGACATAAACTCATGTTTACAATGTTTACTGAGGGAATACATCAAGAGAGAAGTAGAGTCATTTATATAGACTTCTATACAACCAGAGGAGTCACCCCCTGGTGGTCAGGAGAGAGAATGGAGCTTTAACACATGAAGCATAGACTTCTATACAACCAGAGGAGTCACCCCCTGGTGGTCAGGAGAGAGAATGCAGCTTTAACACATGAAGTATATACTTATATACAACCAGAGGAGTCGCCCCCTGGTGGTCAGGAGAGAGAATGGAGCTTTAACACATGAAGCATAGACTTCTATACAACCAGAGGAGTCGTCCCCTGGTGGTCAGGAGAGAGAATGCAGGATTCAGGTACTTCAGCGTTGGCTTCACTTTGGATTTGTGGATTTGTTTCATGTGAAAGACTTTTGACGATAAGAAAGTATTCTGTATTATTTTAGAGATATTTTAGACCTGAAGAGGTGAAAGTATCCAGCATGTGATGTTTATTCTGTACATTTTAGAGAAGCATTACTCTCTGAGGTAAATGTATCTATGTAATGTATTTCACAGGAGAAAAAATAAAAAAATTGTGAAATAATGGAACAAAAATGTAATCCCTTTAATCTGGCGACCCCGCCGACCGCCTGACAGAACGCCTTTCAACATATTCAGCGTCTTGTATTTTGTCAAATGTTGACGTCAACGACGTGTACGCGGAAAAGCCTTTTTTTTCCGTCATCCTGCGATCTTTGCGAGAGAATCCAACATGTTCATCACGTAATCAGGCAGGAATCTATTTCCAATATATCAGAACATCATAATCCCAGGCCGGGCAGCGAGTGTGGAGGGGGGCTCAGCGGAGAGGCGGATTTACCGGTCACATGGCTGAGCGCAAGAGACAGACAGACAGCCAGAGATTGGACAGAGGAGGCCGAGAGTGAATAAGCGAAGAAAACATACAGTAATCTAGTCCAGGAGACACGTTTTATTAGGGAGCAACGCACAATTGTCGAGATAGAGACAGGAGGAGGAATCATGATCCCTCTCTTGATTAAATCATGGCTATGCATATGTGGGATAATCAAATTAATACCTCAGGGGGAAACTCTCTCTCTCTCTCACCACATCCAGTGTTCTGCTATTAAAACACGTTTTGGGCTTCAGGCTCTTGTGGTCGTCACAAAAAGTTGTCGAAACACAAACACAGCGGTAGGTTATTAAATAAACCGAGGAGATCTGGACCGTGTCATCCAACGGACCCAACGTGGTTTTCGTGACGTAGACCGAGCCCAGCTGTGGAGGCTGGCACGGTGCCGGGGCGCTTGGGCTCGAGCCACGCTTTTAAAAAAATTATATATTTCACAGTTCTGCGAGACAGCTGCGGGACCGGTGGTCAAGACACGCGCGGCTTTAAAGGACTGCGATACTCAACACACACACACACACACACTCTTTTCCAGAGCTGGCGAGGGAGGTGAAAGTGGGAATGAAGTGTAACGGAGTGATTTATGGGTGAGCGAAAGCGACGGATGAGATTAAGAGGAGATGAAAGAATTGAAAAAAAAAAAAGAAGCCAAAAGAAAGTGGGTCATTGGGGTGAAGATGAAGAAATCGTGCTCAAGACCGGTTAAGTTCTCCAGCCAGATGTCCCCCCGGGTTTAAGCGTCCGGCAGCACATTATCATCGCGGACTGGTATTTGTTCTATACTCACAAGGCACGGCGTGGCGGTACAGATTGGCCCGGATGGTCTTCTGCAGCTCGTGGTCGGGGGAGGACTTCTGGAACCTCAGGCTCAGGTAGTGCTTCAGGTCCTTGTTGAGCTTGTGACCTGGAAACAAAAACAACAGCTCGAGTAAACAAACCTCCGCGTCAAGAGAGCTGCTCGTCTCTTCGACCCTTCACGTGTTGTCATTTGACCAAAGGTGAAGTCGTGAAAGGCCGTGACATTTTCAGATGGACAAATGCTCCTGGATACCGAAAGAGTGTTTGACTTGTTTATCCTGGAAGAACAGAATAGATCCCATTTGTTTCGGATTGTGTTTGCAGGTAAATATAACGCAGTTAAATAATGCAATCAAATCCGAATACATACTGTAAATGAAGTCCATGTGATGCAACGAGGCTAACGCCAACATGCCAACATTCATTTCATCTGTATTTAGTCTAAATTGAATCAGGCTGTCTCATTGAGATTAAGATCTGTTTTCCAAGAGAGGACAAGAACAATTTGCAATCAGCAAAACAGAAACAGCACAATTACAATCATTTATATTGAGGATATTATAAGAATATACAAAATTACAAGAATAAATTAATAATATGAGCTGGTTCTTCTGCACTGTATCCGTGTGATACAGAGAATAATAAAATAATAATAAAGTCACAAAGTACGTTGTGTGATAAATCGTAATGCGTTAATGCTCACTGTGACGATGCAAACATGCCGATGTTCAGCACGTACATGATTAGCATGTTAGCTTGATTTGTTAGCGTGTTGACATTTGATAATTAGCAGTAAACAAACAGTAAATATGTAGTTAACGTTGTGAACGAAAACAGATAGTCACATCATGGTTGGGCTTAAAATACATTCGTAAACTACCAGAAGTACGGACACTAACATAACTTAAAAATAATAACTCAAAACAGGACTGGAACACCGGTCTCCTGGGTGAAAGTCCTGTGTTTGTTTCGCAAAGAGTTTTAGACAAAGCGTCGGTGTTTAACGCCCTGAGAGTGAGAACATGAATAAACCCAAAGTATGTATTTAGTATTGGACTTGTTGACTTGTGACCTGATGGGAAGTGAAACGTTCCACTAGAGAATGTATCCTGTGTGGCACATGCATCTCGGTACCAAAAGTTCATGGCAATCCATCCAATAGTTGTTGGGTAATTTCACTCAAACGAAACAAAACCCTCAAGGTGGCGCTGGAAGAGAGTCGGTGCATCCTCAAAGTCATTTGGGTTCATCATCTGGGCACCATGCATGCATATTCAAAATGTAATGGTAATCCAGCAAATCGTTTTGAGATGTTTGTAAGAAAACACCGACCTACTGCTAGTGCTCAATGTAAAGTCAGGGGATTCCCAAAGTCATTCGGGTTCATCCTCTGGGAGTAAGGAATGTCTCTTGACAATTTCATGGCAATCCATCAAACAGTGTTTGAGATCTCTCACGCTGGACTAAAGGGGTCGACAGTCAGACCATTAAAGCTTCAATTTACTGGATTTAATTCATTTAAACGTCGATCTGTTTTAATCCGATGGTAATGTGTGAAGATTGCACAACAATGACACATATCGACTGTATGAGTATGTAACGGGGGGTTAATTTAGAGAGGCGGGTTTGGGTAATTGATTAAAAGGGTCTCTGATTGGCTGGACTGCCCAGGCCTGCTCAGCATCCGTCCAATCAGAGGGCGCTAATGCTGCTGGCCGAGTTTGAACGCGGCCCCGGCGCTCACAATGGGGCCAGATGGCCAGAGCTCGCTCTCACGCCAGGGTCTCATTTAGGGCCATTTAATGATCTCCAAATATATCATCCATGTCTGGGAGAGCTGGCAAGCAGGTCTTGGGGGAGGTGCCATGGCCTCCTGCCGGCCTCCGATCACAGCGGAGGAGTTCCTCTTGGCTCGGGGCTTTGAGGCGGTCAGTGTGCTGACGAGGCAGAAAATATATAATATGTATAATATATAATATAATACGGTTTGAAGTCACGGGGAAAGAGCTTCAATGTGAGAAAGAAAATGCAGACAAGATTACGTTTAACAATTTTTTTTTATAGTGGATTTGAATGGAACACTAAAAAAGTGGGTGTGGCTTTGCAAAATACGTGGACTCCCTTACGTCCGCCCACACACCCCTCAACAGTGTTGACAAGGGTATAGCTTCATTTAGAAATCAATCCTTATTTATCGACTTACATGTCACGTGAACAGTGCTGCCGGAGCCATACGCTCCCAGGGTCTGTGCAGAATTTGGTAAAACTGGTAAAAAAATGTGGGGCCTCCACCTCGGCCCCACAAGTGAAGCTGGACGGCGTGATCCTTTTAAGGTGTGACTTTTTAAGAACTTTGGAAAGAACTCCTGTCGGGTTCTGATATCCTTCTTTTTTTTTATCAACTAGTTTTAAAATAGCACTAGGTTTAAATAAAGGAGAAATTAATATATTATACCTCAACCACATTCTTTGGAAATGTAAAACCATGTTTCTTCCTGCTGACGTCCAAACACAAACCTGCTGATCACATATTTCTCCGCTTCAATGACTAATAGACGACGGTATGTGCTCGAAGAGAAACAGCAGGACTTTTTTTAATCACATTTTTTGTAAAATAAAAAAACTGGGACACAAAAGAACTTGAAAATCTACATTTATAATATTGCTTATTCATTTATGCCCTGAAATACCTTCCAATGAAAGTCTAAAAACATAAATGTACCGCTTTACAGGTTATGGGCCGGATAGACTGTGGATAAGAAGTGGACGTGGTCGCCGACCGTGACGTCACCCATTGGCTTTTTGGACGTCGCCATCTTGTTTTTTGTGACACGAGAGGGCGGAGCTACAACCGAACACTACATAAAACATCTTTAAAGGATCAAAAATGTGACAATGAACTCTCATGCACTGACAACACAGTGAAAGGTTTACAGTTGTGAAACGGAAACACGGACAGCTCCCGACCGTCCTGAAGCTAACTGGCTGCTAGCTTTAGCTTCCTATTCACTGCACAGATACGAGAGCGGCATCAATCTTCTCAACTATTTCCTTTGAGGTGAGATCAATAGCGGGTCGGACTGCCTCCCGTGTGAGAGTTAGCGCTGTGGTCGAGGTTTCGGGAATCGGGAGCAAAAAAAGGAGGCAGGAAGGAGGCAGGAAGGAGGCAGGAAGTGCTCGCTGCCTGAGAGGAAGAGCTGCACGTGAGACAGAGGGGGAGTCGGGGACAAGGACAGTCAGCTCAGACGCGTCCGTGTGGCAATTGAGAAAAGTAAAAAAATAAATAAAAGGGTTCTTAAAGCAGAGCGCTATCCGTCATCGGCCCCCGAGGTGTGGCCCCGTGGTGACATCATCATCTGTCAGCTCCACATCCCCCTCCTCCCCCACACGGACATCACTATAAATACCTGACTGAAGCACGCGGCGATGGTAATGTGGAGCGCAGAGAGCGACTGCACACACGGGCATCGACGAGTACAAAGACGACGCACAAACACATTAAATATGGAAACCCGAGCGAACGTCGGCCGAGCCGGGAATCAGGTTCTGCTTTTTGTGTTTTATACCCAGAAGTAGAGACCCTGGTCGGTCGTCTACCTTGCTGTATTTTTCCGTTTCCCCTAGACACACACACACACACACACACACACACACACACACACACACACACACACACACACACACACACACACACACTGAGTAATCCAGTGCAAGCAAAGCACAGTCAGGTAATTGTTACCTAGCAACCAGCCAGTGCTGACGACCATCATTACGGTCCCTGCTAGGCAAGGAGCAGTCAGATTGTAAAAGGAAAACACACACACACACACACACACACACACACACACACACACACACACACACACATGCTTTTTTCCTTGTCCAATCCATCCTCTGCTGCTCCACTTCCTCGCCCATGGTGATCTGATTTATATAAACAGCTCTTCGTTCAAAAAATGAAATACGCGACACACACACACACACGTCGGTGTTTTGCAGTCGCCGTCGTGTGTGTGTTCTGAGATGAGGGCCGCCGTCGGGGACGACCCACCTCCTGCCGGCGCGTACCGCTAGCTAAGAGGGCGGGCCGCCCAGGTGTCGTGCTCCATCAATGAGAAAGTCATCAAATATTCAATATTTATGAGGATTAAAGCCGTGTGGATCAGAGATTACAATCACACCACTGTGTGTGTGTGTGTGTGTGTGTGTGTGTAGTTTTTTTCCCCTGTATCTTTTAATCACCAAATGCTGTTTCGCTGAACAGATAATAATACAATGTTATGGCGCTGTGGATGTGAAATTGGGAAAATAAAACCAGGAGATAAGTTCCTCTATGAGACTCTTCACAGTTTGATTCGTTTTCAGCTCAGAAAAAAAAAAAATGTACTCCATTTATTTATTTTTCTTCACAAAATGTTTTGGGATCTCAGCTTTTCGAAAGTATTACATGGTATTTGAGATTTTGGGAATAAGACAATAGCTTTTTTTTTTCCTTTTTTTTTTTTCTTGACCCATTTAGAGTGGATTCCCAGCAACAAAGCTTCTGGAAGCCAACAAAACAACCAGATGTGGCGAGAAAACAAGATATGATCCCCACAACCACGCGAGTGCTCCTCGGATTTGGGAACAAAACAATTCAGCAGTAAGAGAACTGAATGGAGATCTTTGTCTCGCATAAAGAAAGATGATACTGGGAATGTGCTGAGTACAGAGTCCGATAATCCACTGTCTGCTTCTCCTGAAGATAGTCCCAACTGTGCTGATGTTTTTATAAAATGGTCTGACAGTGAGACGGTACAATATATTCAACAAAGGTGTATTCATGAGTCTTTCTAGTAAATAGTCTACATTTATATAAAAACAATAATCTTGTTTTTTTTCTTCTCCACAGAGCCACAATGTTGCAGTTGAAACAATTAGCCGATTGACATCATTTCTTTTTGCAAAAGTGCCTCAAATTCACAATTTCCAGAGACTAAAATGTGAATATGTGCACGTTTACATAGCTTTCTATGTCTTTCTGGTTTTGCACGGCAGGTCAGACAGAACAAGCTATTTAAATAAAGCAATCTTGGCCTCATGGGAAACTGTAATCGTTCATGATTTTTCCGCCATTTCATGGACCATAAATTTTCTTTTCCGTCAGTGAAAAACAACCAGAAGAACCAGAACAACCGGTCTGCCTCTGGATGATAAGAGATGGAGAGAATATTCCTGATTCCTCCGTAACAATGACATCACTCCGGGGATAATCTGAGGCAGCAGAGACGTTGGCGCGGTGAGAGATGTTTCCTGGGAGCCGAGATGTTTCCGCGGGAGGCGGCCCGGCGCTTTTCAACCGGGGATGAGGACGTGTGAGGCCCTCCTGTCGTTTTACAGATAGACAGAGAGTGAGACAGAGAGACGGGTTTAACCCAAATAAGAGTGGATTATACACATCCTCCATGCCTCCAGTCAGCGTTACATAACCTTAAAGGTGCAGTGTGTTGGATTTGGTCTCTTTTTTTTGCAAGTCAAAAACAAGTTTCAAGTCTTTGAGTTGGAGTCCAAGTCTCTTCTGGCTGTAATGAGCGCTCTATCATCTGCTTATAATAATACATTTTAATATTGTATCTGTGGAGGCTTCAAATCAGACCAGTGGGTTTTCTGCTAGGTTTGTGTATTTTAAAGTGTGCAAAATAAACTAAACTAAGGAGTTCAAAGCATGAACTGTAGTATCATGACTTTTATTAGCAGACAGGATCCGCATTGATTAGCTGTTTATCACAATGCAATATGGAGAAAAACAACACATAACTATATTTATGCCCCTAAAAATAGATATAAACTAATGTTACTCAGGGTAACAGGAACATATTGCAATCATAACAGTAACAGGTTTTTCAGTAAGAGTTGTCGTGGCAAACTGTTACCCTCCCAGGTGTTCTTTAAGATGAAATGATGAATATCAAAAATCAAGTATTTATTATGCAAGAAGAGGCTCAGTTGCGCAAGATGATGCACACGACATGTAGATAGATACATACATGTATAGAGCAAGGAGGGCTTTGTCAGTGTGGTCAGTGCACACACATGCTAATAGGTGTGACAAGAATATAGGTCCTTTATTCATAAAAGGGACGTGCATGATATTTAGGCAGCTGCTGCATAAACCCCAAGTCTCACAATGCAGTCATTGGTAGTTTTACTCAATAACAACGTAGAAAACAGTTGACCTATATAAGAATATAAGATACTCATAAGAATTACAAATTCCTTTACAGTATTGTGTAACTACGCCGAGTCTCCAAATGATGGCTCATAATCTCCTGTAAATGAACACCTCCCTCTCAAACACAGAGATGCTCATTCTTCTCAAGTCCCGAGTCAAGTGTCGAGTCACTGTGTGCGTGCGACTTGAGTCCGAGTCCCAAGTCCGAGTGCAACCTCCCGAACGACTGCGAATATCCCTCTCTGGCGGCCGGCTCCACGTGGATAGATATATATATAAACATTGTAAGGTAATGGAAAAATAACGATTCTTTTTTTCTGGTGGTTACACACTAAAGACATACTTATTAATATTATACTCAGTTTCTGCCCCCCCCCAAAAAAAAAGTAAATGCTGCACACTGTTCCTTTAAATCCAGTTGCATCCCTGTCTCATTTGTGTGTGTGTGTGTGTGTGTGTGTGTGTGTGTGTGTGTGTGTGTGTGTGTGTGTGTGTGTGTGTGTGTGTGTGTGTGTGTGTGCATGTTCTCATCAGAGGAGAAAGTGATTCACGCATCCTCGCATATATTTCTGTCCACATCAAAACACATCAAAAATAAATAAATAACGAATCTGCGTTTTAAAGATATACAATCTGAGAGTCTTTTCCAAAAGACTTTCAGATTTAGTGGCATTCGGAGAGGATTCCACAAATAAAACCTCAGCAAAAGGGACGTAAACATATGGCCGCGGCTGCTTAAAACATCAGCCCAAGCCTGCCGAGCAGCTGCAGCCCACATAGTGCCACACAGCAGCTGTCAGCGCTGCTACCTGTCAATCACAGGCAGGCGGCTCGCACCTCAGCACGGAGCGCCACACATCCACACGGCAGTTGTGGTGTTTTTGACCTATTAAACGTATTAAAATCAACAGCTCGAGATTGAATATTAATTTGAGAGAATGTCCGTGTGTGTGTGTGTGTGTGTGTGTGTGTGTGTGTGCACAGCTCCGTTCAGCTGCTGATTGGGATTCATCCTCCGTCCTCCAGCTCAACACTGCCCTCTGTGTCTCCCGAGCCTCAGCACTTGAAAGTCGGCCTCGCGGAGACACCGTTGCCACGGCAACCCGGCGCCGACCCAGCGAATGAGGCGAGCCACTGTTTGTGTGGTTATTATGGGCTGCTGCCCCCCAGTGGTGGATCTCGCATTCTTGAATGGAGGTTGGAGAAGGAGGGGGGGGGGGGGGAAGACATAACAAGACCCACAAATGTGACTTTGTTTGAATTGTTAATCTGTGTTGGAGTTGATTATGCCTGAATTATGAAAACTATCTATATTATTACTAACTCTACTATCATTAAGAAGGGTTTTGAATAGCTGATTTACATTTTATTAAACCATTTACTTTTTACTTTACTAAATTTCAGAGGGAAATTTTACTAAAAAGAATTCTGGAGATTTTCCATTTGATTTTTTTTAATTAAAACATCTGATGAATTTGTTACAGATAAGATAAGATAAGATAAGATAATCCTTTATTAGTCCCTCAGTGGGGAAATTACAGGATTACAGCAGCCTTGCTCACAAGTGAATAAAAAGAAGAATAATACAGTAGAAACAAGTAATATAAATAAATATAAATGAGCAGTAAAACAGTAGATAATATTAATATACAGACTGAATAGAAAAGTACTTAAACGTATTGCACGTAAATACACGTAATGTACGTAATAATTTTGCACCAGGTGAATGATAAAGTGACCAAGTTCAGTTCAAGTGTTCAGTTGTCAGAGTGCACACTATCTGAAAATATATAACACTCTAAATCCAGCAGGTGTTACAATGCAAGTCAGCTTATGCATCAATATTCATGTTTAAATAATAGGATTTGCATTTTTACTTCAGTAAAATCTTGAATGTAAGACTTTACAGGTATTGCTACGAACAGTAAGTAAAATATTTGTTGAGGAAATAGAGGAGAATATGTTTGTGAGTGGTTCCTGTATCCAGAGCCATGGGAAAAGAAAAGAGATCAGTTGGAAAGCCGACACATAGGATGGTGCGACTAAGCTGTGACAAATCCAAGGGTTTAGTAAAATATCATAATTTTCTTTAAAGAAACAGATGGATGTGCAAGTGTATACTTGCCACCGCAGAAAAATGGAGTGACTAATTACTGCAGGAAAAAATATTGCAATATGGATGCAAATGGTAATAATCTCAAACAAACTACGGCTGGGCGATAATTTAATATAATAATCTACTAGTCTCTTACTTTAATTTGATCGTAATTAAATCATATATCGAGATTAAGGACGGGACAATATGGATTTAATCAAGGATCAGGATGAATAACTAAATTAAAACAGGATAATAATGAATATCATAACAATAGTGACTTGGTAAAGCTGTCTAGTTCGCCGTCATGATTGAGAAGTAAAAAATAAATAGACAAATACAGAAACTGTCATGTAAAGAAGAACATAATCAAATAATGATGCTATTTCTTAAATCTATTCATCAATTATTTATGCGGGGGGACCTTATGATTTATGAATATTCTCAAAATAAAAAGGTTGTTTGCTAAAGAAAGATGTGTCTCCTATCCGTTACTGTGTATGTAAGACAAATAGGTGTTTCTTAAATGTAGAGTTCAGTGATGTCTGAGAGTTTTAAGCATATTTTGATGATTATCTGGATAATATCTAAACGCAATTATTTTAGCCGGAATGATCGTGCCATGGAATTTTCATATGGTGCCGACGTAAAATTGCTAATAACAAGCACATACTCAGTACTTCTCATTTATCAGGTACAAGTATACAATATTAGGCTTTACCTTGTGGTCATTGACTATTGATTTATTTATTTATTTACCAGAAAACATGCTATATTGTGGTATGTATCATTATCGTGATATGCCATTACCTTCATATCGGGAGAGGAGATTTTGGTCATATCACCGAGCAAACTCTAGTTTTACGGCTGAAACAGATTCAATCGGTTTCTTGAGTTAACTGATGCAAGAGAGGGAAACTACAGAGATGTATGTACAGTATGTATCTGTGCGTCAGTGAAACACACACACACACACACACACACTAGTCTTATGTGTCATGGCTCGTCTTTGTGCGTTTCACCCTGTGGAAGTCGCCGCTGGCACAGATTAGGTGTTAAATGACAAGCAGGTTGCCCTTATGTATAGAGGAGAGCAGATAATTGGGACACACACACACACACACACACACACACACACACATTGTCCTGCCTAACGAAACACCACCTGTAGTGATGACAGAGAGGATTACGGTGCGAGACAAGACGCTCTCCCAGGCTCGATCCCCACCTGAGGGTGTTGGGGGTAAGGTGACCCCAGCTAGGTGAAACAACCAGGTGTGAGTCTCGAGACTTCAACTGGTAAAGAAGCTTTAAATAAATATTTAAACATTTAGGGAAATAGACTTTCTTACTGAGAGTCAGATGAAAATATTCTGTCTGTTCAATATGTTCAGTAGCCGGCTTTGCAATTAGCTTAGCATAAAGACTGAAAATGGGGAAACAGCTAGCCTGGTTAAAAGTTTAAAACAATCCACATAGCATCACCTCTTAAGCTCATTAATTGATACATTATAGATATATTGTTTGTTTAAATATGAACAAAAACAACCGATTAGTTGTAAAAACTACAACTCGTAGTTACCGATTTACATTAGTCGCAATGAGCTAAGCCAACTGGCTACTGGCTCCAGTGTCATATCAATTGTTCAGAGCATAGAAATAGAATAAGAGTAGAATAGATATTTAACTGTTTTCTGTGGTCATTTGATGAGCACAAAAAAGGGGTTTGCTGTCAGTGGGGACATAAAGTGTTGTCACAGGGCTCGCCGTGGAGAGATCGCTAGTTAGCTTTGTCCATCTCTGGAGCGGCGGGGAGTGAGGCGGAGGGACCGTTATACCAAGACCTGCCGCTGGCCACCAGCCGCTGTTAGGCTCATTTTCTGTAACCAGTGGAGCATTAAAATAAGGTGGAATTAGCAAGCTACCTTCCTAGCGGACAGTTGGCTAGTTAGCTACCTTGCTAATTCCACTACATTTTAACGCTAGCTAGCTTTTTAATTCCACACTTAACTTTGTTTGGCTTTTTCTAACTAAGCCAAACAAAGTTGTCACTCATCTCGCCTCAGAGTGTCCACGACTTGCTGTAAAGCGGGTTAGTTTAAATGGAAGTTAGCATGCTATAGCGGTTGCAATGGCAACGGTACACATAGAAATGGCCGCCGCTCTGACCATTTTGCTACGTTGATTCAAATGTGAATGTCCGTCTTACTCCTATTTTGTTTCTATGGCTCAGACATTAAAAGTGGTACACTCTCCTAACTCTTAGCTTATTAACTTATTCCTCTACTGCTACAACGTAGCAGACAAAACATCCACATGCACTCAATTTTACGAAGAGCACTTTCGCACAGAGAGAGATCTCCAGTTGGGGATTTCACAAGCCTGTTGTCTGTTATCACATTCTGATTAAGACGGCTCCACTCTGTCTGCATCTGGTGGCACGAGAGGAGCATCAAACTAAACACAATTACAGACTCAAAATCACACACACACACACACGCGGATTGTCCATTACGGGTTTTATTTCTATCCAGCCATCCTCCAAATCTTTAAATTGCCCTCTTTATCGTCGTCCCGAGTCATCTCAGGGCCTCACAGAGAGAAGGCATTTCCTCCAGAGGACAAATAATATTGTATTTCCTTTGACTGATTCAGAATAATGGCCACAGAGTAGGAACTGGAAATGCTGGTTCTTAAACAGTAAATTCCATTGTTTCAGCGGCTTCCTGCGGGTCTCAGGACATCCCGTCAGTCAACACTGGACTCTCCAGTTACAGATGAGAGCCTTTAACTCTACATTATCCAGAAATACAAAGGGGATGGGGATGGATGGGGGGGGGGGGGAGTGTCAGGACAAAACTAATCAAGTACTCCTGCTCTCGTGATGGGTTTCACTCTCTCGGCTCTCTTGGTGTGATAAAGTAGCTGCGAATCTGCAGCTATTACACAGCCATTATCCTGGCTGAGAGCTAATGACAGCTGTTACGGAAGACATGATGATAACGACATGAAACACGGGACACACTTCTTTGGTTCTCATGCCAATTAAGCCCGGGCACACCGTCTCTCTTCTTCTCTTGAAGCTATAGTGTGTGTTTGCCTTTTTTTTTAGCACTTGGAGCCGTCTTCTACTTGCGGCCTCTCGTGAGCCCTGCAATCAGCGTGGCCGGGGTGGAAGAGGAAAAAACAAGAATCACAGAGAGGTCCGCCGTAAAGCTCTGGACCGGTCCTCTGCCTTCTCCTTCTATAATTACCTCCACAACCAGCCACACCCAGAGCTGCTTTCATGTTATTCCCAGAGCATATAGCTAGTGTTCAGTGAGAAACCCAATGAGATCATCCTATTCACAGCCGTATTCGTCTTTATAACTCTTTTTTGACTGAATTCCTCATTTTATCAACAGAGGTGCAACGTGCATCTTCTTTCACTGTGCACTAACAGTGTATCACAGCTTTTTATCTGGTTTCTAGTTCATTTCGGTATGATGGGAAAATCCTGTTTCAGAGATTTAAAACCCAACTGATATGCCCAGTGACATCTCTGTTGAGTGACAACGCTTCTGTCCACAAGGTGCAACAGTCATGAGCATTTATTTTAATAGTTTTTGGGGTTCTTTTGTGTTGATTCTGGCGCCCCCTGTGGACAAAAGTGGCAGTGTTCCCGAGCACCAGACTCCCTTTAGCCCTTTGGGGGCGGGGCCCGCTTCGAAGCGTTAAACCAGGTGTTTCAATTTTTTTATAAAATTATATCATCACAATAATACGTCACAGAGATATGGTTTCAAATCTGGCGGATATGGTTTCCACTTCCGCGTCTGAGCATCTAAACATGGACATGTATGAGGCGTGCAAAGCTTCACTGTGAGTCAGAAGATGCCAAGCAAAGAGTCCTGAGCAGAGCTATATTGGAGGGGACAGACGGCGCAGCTTCAGAGCTGAAGGATTCACTAACAGGAGCTAGCCGGAGCTAACGGGCCAGATAGCTGGCCACAGCGTTTCTGTGGGACTGAACGGTGAGTAATCAATTGTTGTCCCTATTACAGTGAACATAGTACGACCAGTAGTGTTGGACCTCCATTATGTGTTTGTAAGACCGTAAATAACGTGTGTGTTGACGATAGCTTAGCTTTAGCACGTCACTACACAGTGCCGTGTTGGCTGTTATCTTCCGTGTCTATGACTGGATGGTGCATAATCAACTTGTCTCTATCACCGTTAACTTTCTTACAGTGAATTTAGTAAGCCTAGTAGAGCTGGATCTCCGTTAATCATTACTACTGTAGTGTTTATGTCACGTTAGGTGCTGCTAACACGGTGCGAGCTAACGAGAGCTAACGGAGATAGCTGACGACAGCTATGAACGGTGGTAATCAACTGTTGTCCCTATCACCGTTAACTTTCTTTCAGTGAACTCATACTGACTGTATAAATGTATTTTACAGAGTGGATTCAGAGCTGTGAGGGTCCAGAGGACAACATGCAGCATCGCTGCAGCAGCCTCCCTGTCCGTCTGCCTGCCTGAACACATCACCTAGCAGGCCGCAAAGCCAGCCACAGCTCCTCATCCCCACCATATAATAATAAATTTGGTTTTAGACATTACATTACATGTGTCTGCCATTTTATTCATATATTCCACTGCTTTTGTGAACCTAAGACCAGTGGCGGTGCGTCAATAGAGGGCGCTAGGGCGCCGCCCCTCCTAAAGTTTTGCGATGAAAAAAAAAAAAGAAGAAGAAAAAAATATAATATATACTGTCAAAAAACATTATATATCAAATAATTTAAATAAGAAATATACCGTGTTGACGCGCTAAATGTGTGTGGGAGACCGTAAGCCCCTGTCAACAACCACTTAAGTTAAATATAATATATCGCCATTCATCATTACTGAGAAAAGCCCCTCCCCTCTCGGGGCGCCGGCCAAATGTGTGTCTATGGAAAGCTAACAAACATTTCACCCTCGTGACGGCAAGGACAGCTTCTCATTGGCGGATGAAACGTGAATCTTCGGGCGCACGAATCTGCGCCCTAGCCAATGACATCGTTTCTTATTGCAACGTGGTTGGACTATTCGTCCAATCAGAGACCTTTATCATTCCCTCACATCCCATATAGCTCCCACGTAGCTACACGAGCAACACAGCTAGCAGAGACTTTGATTATGTTAGTATGGCGACTGAAAACTCTGTGGTATCTCTCCGCGAAACACCTTTCAATCCACGATCAGATGTTGACAAGAAGAGGCTGAAAGAGTTGGGACCCGAACGTCCGGATTTAAATATTCAGCAGCAAAGCAGTGAAGCTACATGCACCAAGCTACATGCTAACCGGAGCTGCTAGCTGGAGGCTCCGTGTGCAGTGGCTCTGAGCAGCCGAGGAAGCGCCGGCTGTGAAGGAAGATGAGCTTGAAGGATTGCTGCAGAAGTGAGTGTCAAAATCAGCAGATGCCTGTTAGAGTTTAATGTTTTATCTTTCCCACAGCAGAACACATGTTGGACATTGCTAGATTTGGGTGGATATCATATCAGGCTATAACTTTATCTAAAATACCAATTCAACCCCCAACGTGTGTGTGTGTGTGTGTGTGTGTGTGTGTGTGTGTGTGTGTGTGTGTGTGTGTGTGTGTGTGTGTGTGTGAGAGAGATAGCTACAGCCATCAAGGTGGCTCCTGGCCTTTTGTCTATGTTGCTGAGCCATCAAGACACACAAAACATAGTTTTTTGTCTGTAGTATGAAGCCTGTTTGTAGTAGATATTTCCCCACAACTTATCTTACTGTCTCTCTCTATATATTTATCTGTAGGTTTGTGACACCATACTTGGACACACCAGGGAACGCTTTGCCTTCAAAGACCACCTCACCAGTGCCACCTTACTGCAGGGCCCCCAGTTTGAATGCTACGTCAATGTATTCCCTGAAGTTGCTCTGGCCACCACATTGAATGTTTCTTAAACCATTCTGCTCTGAACCTCTCATGCCCAAAGTTAGTTTGTTGATAGTTGTTATTGGACAGTGTTGAGCATTGTGTTTTCTTGAAATAAAGCTTTGTTTTTTAGAATATTCTACTCCAAACCTCTTTTCTTCTCATTGTGGAGTGCTATTTAAACCGCGCCGCCCAACTGCGCCCCCCCACAAAAAAATGTCACCAGCCGCCACTGCCTAAGACCTTTGGTAAACCAATTTCCATCACCAAAACCGCTATCCCACCTGAGTAAAGTTATGTTTTCACAACAAATATGAAACATTTACAAAATCAAGATTCCATTTTTCAGCTTTAGTCATATTTTATCTTTACACTTGTGCCTTTGGGACAATGGTGCCTCATTATATAGATGGCTGAGATTGTTCTGTAATTTTTGATATACAACACATGAGTATGCATCATATGCTAGTGACTTTAAAAAGGGGAATTTAAAAGGTATGTAAAATCAAGAAATTGATCCCCAGACCCCAGAGTGTTAGAAGACCTCTCATTTTACTGCAGCGGGGTCTGACAGTCTGACCATGGTGGGCTGGTCGCTGGAGTCTGGTGAACCATCATGATTTCATCTGATTTCGCATCAAAATCCAACCCGGTGGCACTGATGACAGGCATAAAGAATGACTACATAAAAATAGACAATCTTCGCGCTGATGGTTTTGTTTACTTATGTAGGTCATAGAGAGGCATCAGGATTAAACTGAGACTGTTTCATTACCAGTTCAAAGTTCCTCACACCAACTTGAACTACCTTTTAGGTGAGGTTGTTATTTCCTGGTGATATATCTGAAAGCCTGGGATGCTTTGAAAGGTCATCCAGGCCGGTGCGTTCAAGTGCTTATGGTTGAGTTTCAAAAGAAGTTTCCAATTTCACAACACACTTATCTTTACATATTCTGCAGACAGAGATGAAAGGCTGACCCGATTAGTTACGACAAGCAATAAATGTCAGAATTTCCAGCTCCTTTAATGTGAATATTTGCAGTTTTTTGTTGTCTTCTACGAATACCTTGTGTGTTTGGGCTGCTCTACAAACTGTCCAGATGATAATTTATTGTACTATTCCCGACCATTCCCTAGATACATTGATTAATGAAAATAATTGTTAATTGCGGCCCGAGACAAATATTACAAAGAGTCAGGTTGCTCCCTTCATGAAGGACACCTCTGGTTTTATACAGAAACGTATGGATGGTTTAACAGGTGGGCCAGTTCGGATCAGTCCTCCAGTGCTGTGCTGCTGAGTCAGAGGCAGCAGTGCATGATGGGAGAACTGGTATGAAGGAAGAGTCAAACATACACACACACACATCGAGGCGAGCAGAGGCGGTGTGTTCCGCTCCAGTGCGCTGCATCTGTTCGTTGCTAAATATAACCAGAGGAACCCAGGCCGACCACTCCCTCTGCTCTGTGTTCGTAGCTGAGTGGGCCGAAGGATGGAGGAAGAAAGAAAAAAAGAAGGGAGGCAGGGAGGAGAAAAGAGAGAGAACGGTTGGTGCGATTGTAAAGACTAAAAGAGAACGAGTAGAAGCTTGAGGGAAAGGGTCAATCTTAAACCATGTGGGCTCCATCCCGGATAAACACAGATACTGCTTATAAACTCTGCGCGTACAGATATTTTAACACAGACTAAACACGGAAACTATTCCTGTCAAATACCAAGAATTCAACAGACTCCAGATGGCAGGATCTCTATTATTATCCCCCAGGTTCACCTTTAGACAAAAAAAGGAAAAACATGTCTTCGTGCTATGTTTGTAAAGAAAAAAAATGCACACAATGCGGCTATTTTAATGCGTCCATTGTATGTTTTTTTTCCCCCTTCCCGTAGGGCCACACGTGTAAAACACAGAGTCGTCCCTGTCGCTGATGGAAAGCATCAAGCTTCAGTTGGTATGTGAGCATGCCATCAGTTCTGACTGGCTGCTTCTGTTAAATGTCATCGCCTGCCTGGCCGTCACACACAAAGGGCCCCTCTGTGATTAAAGTCCCCTCTTTCACGGGAGCCGATGACCACGGGCAATGAGACGGAGATGAGATACACGTCCCCATCCTTCCTTTCCTTTCCTTTCCCTTCCCTCCTTCCCTTCCCCCCTCACAGGAGCAGACTGGAGCACATCCCACCACAGGGATGAGTGTGTCATCACCAGCCGGCTAATATGATGAAACTCACAATAAAACACACAAGGAGAAATTACCACATTAGGCCTGAGTTACAGCATGTGTGCATCTGCAAGAAGGAGAGGAAAAAGAACAAGGAGAAGCCTTTCCATCGAGCGTAATGAGCGCTAGTTTGCACCTTGAGGGCTTCTCGTGCAATCCATGTGTCGCACAAATAAAAATATATCATAGGAACCGCTTTTAACATATTTAGTAACATTTTGGGGCGTCACATGCCATCCAACGCAGGGAAATCGGGGGGTCATGCACATATCAGCCTGAAACAATCGTGTAAAGTTTGCTAGCTTCCTAGCTAGCGAGAGAAACCAGCATACTAGGCGATAATACTAATTTTAAACCTTTATTAACCATGAAAATACTTACTTTCGTAACACTATAGGGCCATATAGCCCTAAAACTTTGCCCTTGACCTCCACAAATCTGACTTCTACGTGTGAACGAGTAAGTCGTAGGGGTCGAGCTAAATTGTAGTGGCCGTATATGGCTAACCATGGGATATGCAGAACTGTGTGTCGGGAGACAGCTGACCCCCACAGGAAGGTTCATTAAATGAATCTGTCATGGGAATTTCTTCCGTTAGTTATCAAATGGATGCTGCGAGAATTTTATGCTGAGAGGAAGCACTATTTCAGAAGCACCAGATGGCCATGTTTGTGAGAGGATTTAACTAATATGCTTATGAAAAAATAAATAATGTCAGTGAGACAACAATGCTAATATATGACAGTTTTCAAAGTAGAGTTCAAGTAACTTGCTTTCAAATAGACAGGAGGGGAATAAATGCAAGAACCCGGAAAGTCTTAAGTCTTTCTCAGAAGTGTCTGAGAGCAGAGACAACGCGCAGCCGACTGACAGCTCGGGATCAACAGCTGAGGGGAGATTAAATGGCCGCCGCATTGTTGTGATGCTGCAAACCTTCATAGGTTAAAGAGTGGTTCAACAATGTAAGCCACAGAACAGCGGAAATAAATATAACTGACAACGTAATCCACCAAAATCACACTTTTGGGACTCAAGATTACATTTTGATTGACAAAAACTGGTTTATTAAAGACTGCGCCTGCAGAAGTAGCCGACAGACGTAAAGCTCGTCATAAACTTCGACTAATTTAACTTTCACTGAGATATTTTGTTTGACGTCTAGTTCTAGATTGATATATCTATTCCCGTAGCCAATCAATTACTTTGAGTTTGATGATGAGCTCCAGATGTATCAGGGTTATCGGCTGATTCATCTTCTTTCGACTTTTTCTGCTCCAAACTGTCGTGGCAATAACAGCATTGAAATAAAAAATGGTTCGCCTTCTACGAACCATTAAGCTTCAAGTAAAAGGAAACAGTTTGAATCAAACCCGTAAAGAACCCGACCAACCAATTGATTATTCATGGCGACTGGGGCTCAGTGGTTAGAAGGCCCGTCTTTCAATTAGAGGATCGGTGGTTCGAGCCCACTAGTCCATGTCGATGTGTCCTTGAGTAAGACACTTAACCCAGAATTGCTACCCATTGCTGTGTCTACGGTGTATAGAAAAAGTGTAAGGACAGGATGTGAACAGCAAAAAGATGTGGTGTTGTGAGATACTACGACTTCCCAAACTTCAGACGAGTCTTTCTGGCTCAAGGTGATGCAACAAGATTGATCCGTCGGGTAAATCCAGGTGACAACATACCAGATGGTCCGGAGAGTCTCTTTTTTTTTACTAAGTGCTGCATGTGCAGCCAGGAAACCGCTGACTCTACATTTCAACCAGAGACATAATGATAAAATGTGAAAAGACATTTTCTCCCAAACTTTTCATTGTGCAGTTTAAAAAGACATTTCCAGTGACACTCTGCAGAGTGTGTGAGCTCCGCTCAGCACACTGTGCTCAGTGGAGAGGCTCAACGGGAGCATTCAGTTTGAGCTGCTTCACACTGAGAGGTGAACACGTGTCGGTGTGCGATGTTAAGACGGCATGAACCGCTCCCCGTCAAAAAAAGAAAACCATCAAATATCTGACCTTCAGACTGCAGGGAAATCGCTGAGGCTCCTTCACGGCCGGATAACGCCGAACGCGGAGACATTTGAGATGAAACCATGGAAGGAGATAAGCAACAGGCGATGGAGAGGCGGAGCGAGAGAAAAAGGTTAAAAACTGGATGTGAGGCCTTTTAAATAAATGGAGTGTTGGAGCTGCAGGGTTCGTTACGCCGTTACACGCCGAGGCTTCTGAAAAGGTTCCCACCAAACACATCACAGTTTACTGTAAAGAATCCTTTAACGCATTAAGATCCCCTGTCCCTCCTTAAGAAAAAGACAAAATTGGGGTTTAAGTGGGTCTCTTAGGGTTAAAAAAACAACTGCAACGAAATACATATTTATCTGGATCAGACAATTTTACATAATCACACTCAACATTAATGTGTTGAGATCACTAAAATGAGATTAAGCACTCGATGCCATTCTGTATAATTGTGGCTTTAATGAGGCACTGGTTATTGTCCTCGTCCTCTTGGATCTCTCGTAATCAGAGCCTGTTGTCACCCAGAGTTGGCCAACGTCATTATTAGGCAGATTCATAAAGGCGATCCGATGGCATAACAGTCGAGTGTGTTCCCATGCACGTTTAAAAAAAAAAGTCTTCTAAAGTCAAGGTTATTGTCAAATAAATGAGTAAAACCCAATGAGTAGCTCCTTCCTTCCCAAGTCCTTCACATGAATGACAAATAAATCGGGATGACAATAGGACTGGACCATTTCCAAAGCCGGCGATGAGTTCAAGGCCTAAAAGAAGGAAGGATGTGTTTTAATTAAAGACCTTGTGTCTTTTCTAAAAAAAGCATTTCCTGGTAAAAAAAAAACATGCCAGGTAGCAAAAACCAGAACTGTGTATAATCCACAAGGAGAAGGTGTTCTTTCTTATGTGTATGGTGATATTTTAACACGGACATAATGATGATATTTTAGTCGATTCATTGCTAGACACAGATTTAAATCAATAATTGTATTGGCAAATTAATATTTTTTTTGCCTAGATTTACTGCCTAGATTTACATTAAAATTGCAAACAGGATGAACAGACTCACTAAATAAAAGTCAGTCTCGACCCAACAACTCCAATTCACCTGCTGAGTCTAGGAAATCAAGTCACTATACTAAGATTATCCCAATTATATTCCAGTCGGAGGGAGCTGAAGGTTCATTTCTGAGCTCGTATCACTTACATAACAGCTGCAGTTGAAAGAGAAACATATCTTGTAAACAAACTCCCCCACACTGTCTAACTCGCAAAAATACATTTATATTAGAGCTGCACGATCGATTTTAATTGGCAATTTTGTCGAAAATCGCAATATGGCCTACTAAGAGTCCAAGATGACAAAACAGCTGCACGGCTCGCTATCACAAAGTGGTTATTTTGGGTGGACCGACCTTTAAAAAGTTGTTTAATCCATAACTTTGGAGTTGCAAACAGGGACAGTTCCTGGGAACTTTATTTAAGACTGAAAACTTGTTTGAAATCTCAAAGTTGCGTCACAAATCAAAAGGAAAGCAGTTGCCAAACGCAGTTTCCTTGAACGCACCAATCAGAAGGGGCTGAAAATGTCACTAAACGTTCAGCTGGTGAGCGAGAAAATCCATCTTTGCAAAGCGGTGGGCGGCTATTAGACTCAAACGCGCCCACAACTCGTGCATCATCATGACCTTTCGCGTTAGCTTATCTCAGTGTGTTAATGTGTCTCCATTCAACCAAATTACAGTCCTGTCCTCGTTTCTGGCCCGGCCTGACCTGCTCAGCTCAAAGTATTTGTCTTCTCGGTGCACCTCACCCCTCAGCACAGCCAGATGCTGCCAACACCCCACCAACAGCTGCAGCCCGAGGTCAGTCCCTCCCTCCCTCGGCTGGACAGAGGCGTGCAAACAAACTGTTCGTAACAGAAGAAATGTGCACTGTGCTCGAGTTAAATCTCCAGAAACCGATAATCACCTTTCATCATCTTGCCCGTTTAAAAAAAAAAAAATATATATATATATATATATATATATATATATATATATATATATATATATATATATATATATATACACTACCGTTCAAAAGTTTGGGGTCACCCAGACACATTTTCAGTTTCTTCGCAATTTCTGGCATGGAATAGCCTTCATCTCTAAGAACAAGAACAGACTGGCGAGTTTCACATGAAAGTTATCTTTTTCTGGCCATTTTGTGACGCTCCAGATACTCAACTAGCTCAAAGGAAGGCCAGTTTTATAGCTTCTCTAACCGGCATAACTGTTTTCAGCTGTGCTAACATAATTGCACAAGGGTTTTCTAATCATTCATTAGTCTTCTATGCGATGAGCAAACACAATGTACCATTAGAACACTGCAGTGATAGTTGCTGGAAATGGGCCTCTATACACCTAGATATTTCATTAAAAACCAGACGTTTCCACCTAGAATAGTCATTTACCACATTAACAATGTATAGTGTATTTCTGATTAATTTAATGTTATCTTCATTGAAAAAAAACCTGTGCTTTTCTTTGAAAAATAAGGACATTTCTAAGTGACCCCAAACTTTTGAACGGTAGTGTATGTATGCGTCTTGTCTCTTGCTCTTCGTGTTTCAAACGGCTATCTGAAGACGTTTCAGTCAGATTTCGCCATCCGCTGTGACGGGTTTCCTGATTAAACAGCCTCAGCCACCATATATAACCTCACACTGTGGAGCTCTATATCGAGAACAGAGACGAACATGAAACGATTAAAATACAGTTGTTGTTTTTTCCTGCCGAGCGCTCGATGAGATCTGAGTCGCTTTCAGGTCACGTTTAGCGAAAGCGGCGTCTGGTGAGACGGAGAGCGAGCTGCTCGAGTTAAGTGTTCAAAGTCGACGCCAACCGCTCAAGAAACACGCTTCCTATCGCCGCGTTGGCTTCGTCAAAAGAGTCTAAATTTACTCCGCAGACGCAGTGATTCAGTCGGGCCGCAGCTGGAAGAAAAAACAGCGAGTGATTTGATCGGCGGAGGCATGTGTCAGATTGTGGTGGATTTGTATGTGAAAGCAGGCCAAAAGGACTGAAGGAAATATTGTTTTTTTAAGGAAAGGCTCATGTGATATGTTTGTTTGGTCGTGACCAAAAAGTCAGACATGTTTGTACAGCAGGAGAAATATATATGGCTTTAAATTAGCTGCAGCTGCTGATATGTTATGATATGAACGTCTAACAAGTTAGACCTTCAAATTTGATGGTTTACTCCTTTCCTGTGTTGATTCTTACTGTCAATTTGATATTTTTTGGCTTTTGGACTGTATAAGCAACTTCAAGAAGTCCTCTTGGGTTCTGAGAATGTATGATATTTATTTGACTGTTTTCTCACACTTTAGAGACAGATTAATACATAATGAAGACACCTTCTAGTTCCAGCTGTTATTCTGACAAGTCACCCTCTGGGGGCTCTAGTGAGGGAAATGTTGGTTGGTCGGTTTGCCGCCACCAACAGACTGAAATATCAACAACTATTAGATTGCTTGCCATGAATTTTTTGAGTAGATATTTATGGTGCCCGGAGAATAAAACCTAACATGACTTAGTGATCACCTGACCGCTCATCGAGCGCCAATTTGTCAAACGCTTTGACCAAATACCTGCTGACGTTAGCATTTAGCTCAATGCATCGTTAAGAACAGCCTGGAATGAAGATAATGCTAAAGTGCCTTCAACTTGCATTCTCTCTAATGTCCACCAGGGGGCGACTCCTCTGGTTGTATAGAAGTCTATGCTTCATGTGTTAAAGCTGCATTCTCTCTCCTGACCACCAGGGGGTGACTCCTCTGGTTGTATAGAAGTCTATGCTTCATGTGTTAAAGCTGCATTCTCTCTCCTGACCACCAGGGTGTGACTCCTCTGATTGTATAGAAGTCTATATAAATGACTCTACTTCTCTCTTGATTTATTCCCTCAGTAAACATTGTAAACATGCGTTTGTGTCTCAATCTCTAGTTTCAAGTCTTCTTCAATACATCATGATGTTCATTTAGTAAATTATGGTCATTTAGAGTCAAACAGACCATAAAGCAGGGGACGCTTTAGGGCGGGGCTACAAGGTGATTGACAGGTCGCTACCACGGTGTTGTCCGTGTTTTCATCTGATAGCTTTAACCCTTTCACAGTGTTTTTTCCCTTCATGAGGGTTATTAATTTACATTTTTGGTTGCCAGTAAATGTCTTATTTAGCTTTTGTGTCGCTTTTGGTTGCAAAGAATCAAGATCGCGGCGGCTAATAAAGCAGATGGAATATGTCTTCAAACCAATGGGTGACATTATAGTGACGTCCACTTCTTATATACAGCCTATGATTTAAGGTCTATAAGATTATCTGCATGTTTAAAATAAAAAAATATACCATGCGCATGTGGATTATACACCTTTCTGGTGTATGATTTTAACAGGAAAAGCTTTTAAGATGACTTAAGGTCTCTACTATGTTTGGCCAAATACGCATCCTTTCTTCTCTTAGGTCTTGAACTTCTGCCAAACCAAAACGTCACCGTGACCACCTGCACTTCTGATCTACAGTCTATGGTTTTAACCTACGAATGTACAACACACTGGAACACATCATTATTCCCTTTTCAGGACACAAACGTGTTCAGGTCGCCAAAGCAGATCTCGGGTCTGTATCCAAAAGCGTGCTTATTGAATTATCTGGTTAATTGCTTGTAACAATAAATATCCCAGTAAAGTGAGCAATTTGACAGAATGGTGATGTTTAAATTGGTGGCGTATGCAGAAAAAGAAAAGAAAAAAATGCAGCAGAGCATAATCTAATTCTGAGAGAATAACTCAAACTGTCACAGCGGCAGGATTGATCACCTTGTGGTGCCAGTCACCAGAGAGATGTCTTATGGGTATTATGCAGATGAGTTCCAGATGCACACACAGCTGTTTGCATGCAACACATACATGAGACTGTGTGAGGCTGCTGAACACTTTTTTTTTAATCTATACTCCAACAGTATATACAATCTTTGTGCACCTTTGAGAGGCTGCAGGGCCTTTCTCACCATAACAGAGACAACTGGTCTCCTTCATTGTCATAAAACCCCCCTGTGACTAACTCAAACCACAACACCGGAACAGTCTTCAAGCTTTTTGACACTAATGAGAATATCAAATGGAGGAAGCCGGTTCCCGCGAAGCCGCTTCGATTTAGATAAGACGTCCTCCCATCTGCCAGCAGACGCAGACATACGATTGACGGAGCAGACGATGGGACACACAACACCATCGTGTTTGAAGTGGTCAGGGGTGTAATTTAACTTGTTCACCTTTTTAAAAACGGGGGCGGGGAGGGGAACTTTGGGATAAAGATCATGGGAAAACAACCTCTGAGATCAAAGGTGACTTTCTGACTCCAGCTGCCGTGTCTGCGGTCGGGTGACGGTGCAACATGGAGAAGGGGAACATCTCTGTCGAGCTTACATCTCTGTAATAATACAATATAAGCATGAAATAGCATGATTAAGGAATCTATTTTTGCACTCACAAAATGCTTCAATTGGTCAGTTAATGAAGGCCTTGTTGTGTAGTGGAAGTTTAGAAAAATATTTTTTTTAAAGAAAGAGTTAGCTGCAAGGGATTCTTCCATGGCCCTTCAGAATAAAAGCATCTCCGAATGTAATATTTCATTATTATCATAAGCAGGTTTCTCATTTATTATTCTCGCACATATTTACTATAAATAATGTTTTTATAAACTATTATAACTAACTATATAAACAATTAAACAACATTATTAAACTACTTCAAAACAAAACAAGTCACAACAGGCCCTCCTCAGTTCTTCAGACCCACCTTCATCATCACAGTACACGACTCTACCACTAGAGGGCTCAGTGCATGACACATTTATGCAATATAGCAACCATCCCCATGCTGTGTGCTATAAATAAATAAAACTGATACCATAACACAGTGATCCAACATATCGCCATTCAATGATAGCTTTGACATTTGCTGTGAAACACACATTCAGTTCAGGGCTTCCCTCTTTGCCAGGAAACTTCCTCTGCTGCACAGGAAGTGATCCTTTTTATATTTATTTAAGAGGAAACAACGGTGGTTTGTTTTGGATAAACATAACATGATACAGAAAGTCCACCAGACTAACTATTAAAAAAAACTACAGTCACTGAATGTCTTTATAGTCATGTCATTGGCTCAAAATGCTCTGACTAAATCTAAAAGAAATCTAAAATAAAAATAAAAACATATCTTTCAAAACACTGTACGGTGAATACATTTTTTAAATACTGCACAATTGCTGTTTTTCAATTGAGATTTATGAGTATTATGCAAATATATTTATGTTTTTAGTATTAATTATTCTGATTGTAATTGTTTTAATTGATCGTTTAATCTATAAAATGTCAAAAAATAGTGAAAAAAAACCAAAAGCCAAGGAGTACTTGTTTTGTTCAAATAGATGAAAGACAAAGAAAAAACAGCCAATCCTCTCGACTGAGGAGCTGAAACTGAGATTAAGTGTGTGGCATTTCTTATTAAACAATGAATCAAAAAGAAAATTGTCAAATATTTTGCTGTTGATAGACAAATTGGTCAATCGTCTAACCGTTTAAACTCTCCACTTTAGAATGGAACATGTTACGTCACCACAGTAGAGACAAACCAACTAACAAGATATTTTCATAATCGCTTCATCGTTTGTCATTTTTCAAGCAATCATTTGTTTCCTGCCTCTGAAATGTGACCGTTCTCTGTTTAATATCCTAGACTAAATGATTAATGGAAAAAAAGAATGGCCCTCTATGGTCTAATAAAAAAATATATTTGATGCTGTGATTTCATTGCAAATATTGAATAATGTGATAAATAGATTCTATTTCACGCTTTACTGGCCAACTGCAAGTATCTCCTTCACTCTGAGCTGTAAGCTGCACGTTTTCTAAACCAAACAAACGTCTGGACTTTGTCTGCTGAAGTATGATAGCTGAGTTCTTTGAGGACATTTCAGGAAAAGTACTTCACATGGAAACATTTCTTGGTCCTCCTCCTCCTCCTCCTCCTACTCCTCCTTCTTGCTGTTTCAATAAAGTGTGACCCATTAGGACGACAATGCCAGAAACAGAAGAGAGGGACTGTGCAAGTCTGAGCGAGTTAATCTCTCGACCCTGTAACTCATTAAATATTAACAACCAACCGGCCAATAGAAAGCCTTCACGACCTACTAAGTACGACGAGGGGTCACAAACTGATCCTCCTTTCTGCACCACTCACTTTGCTTTAAAACTGATCTCCACGTGTTTTACCACCGCATACAGTCTTTCAGATTAAACAGCAGTGTAAATATTGGTGTCAGGATATGAGGCCGTATAGTGCATGAAGCGTTTCATACGCTGGGGCAGCGGAGGGCCGGGTCAGCCCTCTCAAGAGCTTATGATGAGCAACCTGAATCTCTGGAGATTGACGGAGAGGCGGAGGAGGGGAGGGATAGAGAGATCAGCGGCATGAGAAATCCTCCGAGGATCATCTGCAGACCTTTGACCTCGGCTGAGCAACACCCCGATGTTTATTCAAAAGGAATGATGATAATCGATGAGCTGTCAACTGTTAAATAACTATTTCAATAATTAGTTTTGAGTCACTTTTTTAAGAAAGAAAGTTAAAATTCTCTTCGATTCAAGCCTCTTTAATGTGAAGATTGTATGGTTTCTGTACTACTCTTATGACACTCTAATGTAAAATTTGATGATGTTGTCTTGGGATTTGGGAAACACTGATTGTCATTTTTCAAAATGTTCTGCTATGTAGACAAACAATGAATCAAGAAAATAAAAGGCAGAATAAAGGAGCAGATTTAGGAGATTTTTTTTGGCAGAAATGGAATTGGATATCTGTTACAATGTTTCCATTAGTGACTTATAACCTGACATTAAGAACCCTTGTCTCACTACGTATGGGAGAGGGTCCTCTCCACAGAGTCGTTTCTACAGTAGCCCAGAACGGACAAACCAAACAATGGCTCTGGAAAGAGACTTTTTTTTTGCGTTTTTATGTCGCCTGAAGGCCACCGTAGTCCCACACACTGCTTCTTTGAGTTCAACTACTCCACTTAAAATAATCAGTAGTTGCAGCTGTAGTTATGTTAATTATATTACGTGTAGCAGCGTTTTACTTTGCAAACAGTTTGATGAGACGTATGCTCCAGTCTGCCGTCTTGCCTCAGCTTGTATGATCCAGCATGATGACAGAGGACCTTTGGGAAAATGAGAATGTTTCTCACACCATGCTATTTGAATCTTAAGGAAGGTGTAATTACTGGTCCGGACAACCACAACAAAACCAAAGAAACAGACTAAAAGTAGAACTATGATTCATGTGTATAAAACGGAGCCTGTAATGCTGCGTAATCCCTTCCAGATGTGTGAATCTAGCAGGAGCGCAGTTTAAGTGTTGATTTATCTCCGCTATACGAGACTCTCTCTTGCAGTGAACATGTGTGTGATGGACTTAGCAGGAGTGTGTGTGCAGGTCACCGCACGTGCACGTTAGCGCAGCAGAGAGAATGAGCTCTTGAAGCCATATCATCGTATATACGGTATAGTTTTCTTTCTGGATCACACGGTTTGAACCGTCGTATTCTTGCAGGCCACGGCGGAGATGACAGATTAGCAGTCAGTGGCAGCACAGTTTGCTTTAATGCAACTAGCTAGCTCTTAAAGACATTGTTGTTGTGTTTACGCCTTCACAAGGTTATTTGACAAGTGCAAAAGAAAATGGGAGTTGGGCGGTAGAGTGCTGTGGATATAGTGTGCAGATACAGCTCCAGATACGGAAGGCTGCTAGTTAGCTCGCTGGCTAGTTAGCACGCTGGCTAGGTCGTCCTGCACCTGCGGGTACAGAGTTATGTGTATACATTCAGTATCCCCTCATTAGCGTTAAGGCTGTGCCATATGGCCTAAATCTTCTATAACAATGTAGGTCATTTCATATCTCAATAACAATATATATATATATATATACTGTATGTCAGCAAGTTTGAGGATATCTCAAGATACAATTTCATCACAATATGATTCATAAATATGATGATGAACTATGATTATTATGATGAGGGGGGGAAACAAGAGCCTGTTAACCACCAAAATGCATTTATTTGGTCTCATTTGTAAAGTATTTAACATGTATATGATTTAAATATGTACATAAAACAAAGTTGTGATTATTCAAATGTTCAGCTGTACAAAATGTCTGGTTTACCTGTTAAATATAATATAAGGTGATGTGGAAATGGCAGTAAAAATGATCTATTCTCACGATATATAAATCTTTTTTTTTTTGTGGGTTCCCAGAAAGAAATGTTTGGTAAACACTGCTGCTGCCTATTTGCTGTCCCTCAGCTTCACGGTGAACATATCTCAGTGTTGGAGGTGAAACATGATGCATGTGAACTGCAAAAGAAATAAAACGTGCTGCACTTTAGAAACCCTGAGGGATCTCCATGCCTATTACTGATAATGTGACTGACATGCAGTGGAGGAGTACTGACTGTACGGACATGGTTTTACCATATTGCTATCCAGAGAATTCCTTTAGAGCTGAGGTCATTACCAAAAATGTAAGCTCTTCTTCACATGCTAAATGATGATGAATACACAATCTGACCACAGGCTGGCACTTACTGAAACACAAATATATAACTTTTTTTAATTTATTTTCATCACAAACACACAAACTAAACTTCCATTTCATCCATTTTAGTTGGACTTAAATAATGTGAATAATCGCTGGTTTTCTGATCGTTCTATAAGAATAAACTGAATATCTTTCGGGTTTTGGACATTTTGAACAGACCAAACAAGACGTCTTTCAGACCACAAGTGTAAATGATTGAAAGATCATCAAAGATCAAATACTTGTTAGCAGCACCACAGTGCCGACACAATACCTGCTTATGACACCAATACTAAAATGAGTAATATAAGCACATTGATCTACTAAATCCAGTTTTTTTCATGTTAAAAAGGGAGCCAACCCTTTCTAATGTTAAATGCTACAAGACTTTTGGTTAGATAAAAAAAAGTCTAAAATGTTGACTGTTTTGACAGATCTGATCCAATTTCCCAAATCTGACCTTTGATGTCAGTTTTTGTTTTCGCTGCTCTGTGTTACAGGCATATGAGGTCTGATGCCCAAAATAGAGTATAATTAAAAAGTGAGGAAAAAAACACCCGTTACATGGCTACAGTCAGCTGAGTGGAAAAATATCAAATTTTGCCTCTGCCTGCTGCAGTGCTTCACAACTAGTATTACATTCACAGCTCTGGTGGTTGTATATTGTTACCCATTTCATTCCAACCTCATTGTTACGGCACCTGAGGTAAAGTCTCCGAATTACAGCCGTTTGTTCAGGCTTAAATGACACGAGCTGCTTGTGTGTGGCGTCACAGCTCCGTCGCTGGTATGTGCTGCCATTGTTAGCAATGTGTGCCAATCACTCCGCCAAGACCAAAGCAAAACATTCCAAGGTATAAACCTCTTTAAAAAAAAACTAATATTTAAACAGTTCCTTTGATCACATCCACACAAGAGTTTCTCACAATGTCAGACTGTTTGTGTCCAATAAGGTTGAACATGCAAACCACTGCTGCCGAAAACACAGAGCTGGTAAAAGGGACAGTGGACGTGGAAGAGAAAGTACAAAGCAGAGGGTACTGAGAAGAAGAGAGAGAGAGACGCAGCCTTCATGTCACAAGCGGTTGACAGGCCTTCCAGGGATGTACTTATGCAGTCGGTTGCACCAAATCAAGACTGACAAAATCTTCATACTTATAAGAGCAAAAATATAAGAGACTCGCATTCTGGGACGAGCTCATCACCGACGAGATCTGTGTCTCCAGAGCCGTCATGTCTTCTGGATGTGTGTAAGCCTTCTCAACAACGCACAAAGACCAGAGACACAACGTGAATGACAGCGCAGTACAATCTTTACTCAACAGAGTCCGCTTTAACATTGAGCTGTAGTGATTAGAATAGAACAAGTAAACTACAACTATAAAGAGTTATTTCGCTCATAGGAGAACCCTATTTGGTTCCTGTAACCCTTTCAAAGGGTTTTACCTAGAGTCCAACACAACGGGTTGTACCTAGAACCATCTGAGAAAGGTTCCACCCAGCATGCCCTATAAAACATTCTACAGAGAACATTTCTATAGAGTAATGGTTCCACCCAGAACCCTCTCTGGAGGTTTTATTAAAAACGTTCCCACATTCCAATGGTGCTAGCTAACAAGAACACCTAGAAATAAAGGTGCTAACTAGAACCGTATCAAGTTCTTGCCCTTTTTTATGTCTGGTAGAACCTTGCAGAAGGTCCACCTGGAACTGTTATTCATGGAACCCAACACAAAGGGTTATACCTACAACCATCTGAGAAAGGTTCCACCCAGCTTGCCCTATAAAACATTCTACAGATAACCTTTATGTGGAGAAATGGTTCCACCCAGAACCCTCTCTGGAGGTTTTATTAAAAACCTTTCCACGTTCTAAGGGTGCTAGCTAACAAGAACGCCTAGAAATAAAGGTGCTAACTGGAACAGTATCAAGTTCTTGCCCTTGTCCTAATTGGAGAACCTTTTTTGATGTCTGGTACAACCTTCCAGAAGGTCCACCCGGAACTGTTATTCATAGAACCCAACATAAAGGGTTGAACCCAGAATCATCTGTGAAAGGTTATACACCCAGTAACCCCTTATGTGAGGTTCTCCAGAAAACCCTTCCATGGAATAATGGTTCCACCCAGAACCCTCTCTGGAGGTTTTATCCAAAACCTTTCCACCTTCAAAGGGTGTTGACAAGAACCTTTCCCAGGGGGTTCTACCGAGAACCCTTTTATATTCCAAGGGTTTATTCGAGAACTCGCCTAGAAGGGTCACAGTCACAGTTCTTAAGGGTGAAGGTTCTGTGGAGTAACAAGAGAACCATCAACACTCACTCGATTTCAGTTCACTTTTATTATCCATTAAGGTTTAACACCTTTCAACAACCCTTGAAGAGCTCTGTCTTTCAAAAAGGGTTCTTTGAATGAAAAGTGTCCTTTCATGGAACCCTTGAAAACCCTTTCTTTAAAAAAAAAAAAAAAGGTTCTTCAGAAGCAAATGGTTGTTCAGGTTCTTGAGGTTTCTGGTTTACTTTGATCTCAAGACATAGATTAGTCCCAAATGGGAGACTCTTTCTCTTTCTGAATTTTCCTTGCAAGATAATGGCTTATTTAAAACATTAGATGCCATATTTGTGCCATTTTAAACCATGAAATGCTGATTTACTTTTTGATATTTTCAAAAGAAACAAAAACAACAACAACAACAACATCCTGTGTTTCATCACAGTACAGTCGTAGAAAGTTTAAAGCTTAAAAAAAAGTTCAAAACGGATGAATCACTCTCCCACCCCGTCTTCGAGGAGTGAGCAGGGCGACAGCAGGAAGCTAAAAGCGACTTGAGAGGAGGGTTGAAAGCAAAACAGAGGATTTGATGTATAAAGAGTCTGGATGTGCCAGTGAACTCCTGGCCCCACCACTCAGGAATGCCTGGCATCCAGCAGGCTGCCCCGATCCCTCTGGCTGGGTTCAAGTGAAGGCGAGATCTAAGGCGACCAGGGGCCTTTTGTCACGGAGATCAGACACCCGGCCAAACCCTCCTAAGATCAGACAACCATAAACCTCCAGGCTGTTTGGTCCCTGGAGGGGTTTTCTGGTTTAACTAAAAAGGTAAAAACTAAAATGCCAAGACTGTCAAACCTGTTTTTTTATTTGCTTTCAACCCTCCTCATAAGTCACTTTTAGCTTCCTGCTGTCGCCAAGACTGTCAAACCTGTTTTTTTATTTATTTGTTAATTTCCGTCTCAAATGCATAAACAGAAATTAGGCACTACTATAAACCACCAAGTATCATTCAAACAACCTTTGCACCTTGCCAGACACACCACTGTTATCAGATGGCCATAAAAATTCAGTCAAAGACAAGACCATGACAACAAAACTACTACACCGGTGGGTCAAAGTCAAAATATGTCCGAAAGTACTCCCTCTTTGTACTTTAACCCCAAATTAATGCAATATCATAAAAACTACTCGTCATTCAAACGGGCACCTTTTACTTTGCTCCACCCTCTCGTTTCACTTCTAGTTGTAAAAAAACTTAAACTAAGATGGCGACGGCCTAAATGCAAAACTTTAAAAAACGGCAGTTCACAAACCGATGGGTGACGCCACATAAGCCCACTTCTTAAATACAGCCTGTATTTACTTACATACATCTTGAGTAAAAATTCAAAGCACAGGTCAAAAAAAGATAGTTTCCGTCATTTTAGGTAGTTCTTATCATGCTTAAGAGTTCCTTTTTTCAATAAGTTTGGTTTTGATTAGTTATTTGATGCAATAAAAAAGGGAGGATGACGTCATCATTGACGGCTAATTTGAATGAAGCGCTCGAAAAGAGTATTTTTTACTTTCCATATCTGTCACAAGCTCATGTTGATCATGAATGTATTTCTGGAGATATTATGGTTAGCTGTTGCCGTGATGCTATTGTAGAAGCTAGGTGGCTCGTGCGGCCGTGCTCGGCTCGTGATTGGCTCGGGTGTGTGTGTGGGCGGGACCTCGTTACTCCTCAGGAAGTCCAAGAATCTCAAGATGGCAGCTCCCATATCCGGGATGTTTTGGTTTCACTATTGTGCACTAAAGTCTACGGAGAATATACACAACAAAGATGGCGACAGCCTAAAAATGCTTAGAGGACAGAAGAAAAAAAAAAGCTAAACAAAAATTTTATATTATCAACTAAAATTCAATTTTGTCAAAAGACTAAGACTAAACTTAAATCTATGTCAGCACGGATTCTAGTGTGTCTTTTGCTGTGTAAATAACATATCTGTCATTCCTTCCCAGTTTTAATCAAAACCCAGAATCAAAACCGCCGGAGTGCAACAGTCCAACCTTTCCCCCACAGGAATGCCCCGACTTCATTCAGGTGGTTGTCTTCCTGCATTCCTCAGTGGGATCAGCACACCTGTGGGGCTGAAGTATCACTAACACTGCGGCACACACACACACACACACACACACACACACACACACACACACACCGGCACAGTTTCCACCGACGGCACCGAGCCGATGCGGCCTCCCGTAACGTGACCCACAGCTCTATGGAGGGGAAGGGAGGGAGATCCAATCCATCTTTTTTCTCCTCGGTTCTGCATGGGAGCCCCAACAGACTGTGAGGCACAATGGAGGTCTTGTGAGCGACTCCGATAGAAGAGTACCCCCCTCCTTCAATTACAGAAAAGGAGAATCTGCTGACTTATGTGAGAAAGTAATGACAAGGCCAACGACAAACTTTACGTCTGTCGGGTGTCGCAGCAAGAAAGCGTTTTCCACAGTAGTTCAGACTAATTAGGAAACTGCTAATGGATATTAAAAATCTCCCATGATGCAGTGCTGGTCCGATCATATGTCAAACAAACGCCGGTTCTGCAGACGCAGAGCGGCGTTAGTGCTGAGCTCTCGTCCCGGGAGGGTCGAGACTCCGGGCTCCAGAGGTCAAGCGATCACTGATGGACATACAGTACAATAGAAAGACAACGGCGCCGCGCTGAAACAGAACCGCCGTTATATAACACAGTTAATGATTTCCCCAGAGACGGAGCACAGCGAGCTTTGTCAAATATTTAATGTGTGAGCGAGGAGAGGGGGGGGGGACGTGATTGTGCGGAAAGACATTTGAGGTGAAATACACAAATGCATCCGAGTTGAAATTCATCAAAGAACATCCGGATTTAGCCGACAGGAAGAAACCAAGCACAGTGCACCGGAGACGCTGAGAGAAAGGAAAGAAGAAGAAGAAGAAGAAGAAGTTTGACTCGCCGGCTGCTTCGCTCTCCCTCTGGCCGTCTCTCAGACAGATGCAGATGCAGCAGACCGTGGGCAATGGGTCAAGCTCATCACAACACGCAGGGGGCACTTCCAGAAATAACCCCAGCTGCCCATGAGTGGTGTCCCGCACTCGCCAACAAAGCATCCCTCCACTTCTCAAAAAACAAACACTACTTTACGGGAAGAAAGAGAGCTGGAACGATTAGTTGACAAATGAAATTGGGCTTTTCAAGCAGAAATAGTGAAATACTGCGACACGTTCTCAGTTTACGGCTTCTCAAATAGCAAAAGTTGATGCTTCGCTTTGTCATATTTCAAAGTGAACTGATTATTATTTGGGTTTTGGACTGCTGGTTCGAAATGAAGAAGAAGAAAAAAAGACACTTGAGGACATCACCTCTGCAAGTGCCAATTCAGCAATGAGAATTAAAGATGGAATCATAGATAATGAGAATAAATAGTTGCAACTCTAGAGAGGAAGCCCTGTGATATTCTAAACTGCAGACACAAGCAGATACAACAACCCTACCATTAAAGGTGACAGTGGCCTTTAAAGGCACAGCTGGTAATCCTGAAAAGAAAACTAGCAAGCGTACGCTAGATTGAAGAAATGATCCTAAACCCCCCAAAACCCAGACACTTTTCCAATGAAAGTAGCAAACAGCTCCAAAAGTTGATAAATCGAGCGAGAAAGACTCCAAGTCCGAGACCCTTCAGGCCTTCCTCCCAAGCCCCTCCCCCAATATGATCATTATGAAGTAAACAACAAACACGGCTACTGTAGTACTCACAGCTGTTGAGCTGCAGCAGCTTGTGGAAGTCTCCGGAGACGAGCAATGAGCGCACGGCCAGAATAAACTCGGCCGGGTCCAATCATTACATTTGCACCAAATGAATACCTCCATACCGATATTGGAGGGTCGTTAGTGGCACAAGATACGTCCAGAATTGGATTTTTTGAAAGTAAATTATGACTAAGCGACTGTAAATGACATTACTTGAATGTTTAAAGCAGGAAAAGACAATGTAAGATGATATTGAATCTCATAGATCAAAAGGCTGATGCCATGTCATATTTATATTAGATTTGCTGTTTAAATGGGCTGTTTCCCATCGTAGGAAGCAATTACATCAACCAAACAAAAAAAAAATATATATATATACGAAATAAATTGAATAAAAATATTCTCCATACATTTGCCAGCCCTGTGGCCTCAGGCGGACAGAGTGAGGTAAATACAGTTACATGTCAGAAAGCTGGCAGCAGACAGGGAGCGTGTTACAGCCTCTGTAAATGGCCTAATCTGTGACCCCGCAGGTCTGACCCCGCAGTGGCTTTGGCCATGTGGAGGACTGAATGAGGGCAGGAGGGCTGTCAGGCCGGATCCACGTCACAGCCGGAGAGAACTCCAGGGCTGATGTGGAGGAGAAGATGAGCAGCTCTTCACACGCATCTCCATGTTGGTGTGTGCACATCATTATGAAAACAACTTCCCCTGGGACTCTTTAGTGCGTGCGTGTTAATCTCACTCTCTCTCTCTCACACACACACACACACACACACGCACGCACACACACTTTCTACCATGTCTCTTACCTTGACGCACGGTTTTCAACCGGACGGGACCCGCGCAGCACTTCACCACACTGGAGATGTCATAGAGGGGCAGTCCGGCCACGGGCAGCCCCTCCACCTCCAGGAGCAGCTCCCCCTCGCACGGGGTCCCGTCCCGGGGAGCCGCAGCATCCTCCTTCACTTGCCCGACGTACGCAAACTCTCCGTTCTCGGCGCCGCCGCGCAGATCCACGCTCAGCTCCCCGCGCGCGTCCCGGCCCACCAGGCACTCGTTCACTTTGGTGATCCAGTGGTTCTTCCTCTGGAGGACTTTTGACATGGTGACTTAGGTCCCCAAAAAGAAGAAAAACAACTATAAAAAACGTTAGTTCCGCGGAATGGTGCAAAATCCAGCCGATGCATAGCAAAGAAATAATCCCAGCAGGCAGAAAACTTCAGGGTGTCTGGGTGTCACTCCGAGCTGGAACATTATTCTCACCCTCCTCCTGAGCCAAGGCATGCTGCCCGGCTGGCCACAGCGCGCGCGAATATCCCGCTGGGTCAGAATCCAGATTGTTGTCGCTTCTGTTGTTGTTTCCGCATCTTTGTGGGAGCGCGCTCCAGTCCCTCGCGCTGGGGTCTAATCCGCGCTCATACAGTATACCTTTTTTTTTAGACACTCGTGCTTTTACCCCTTTTATTAAACTTTCCAGGATTTAAAAATAAATAAAAACATCCACCTATCCCGTGAGCAGGCTGACGGCTCCTTTAAGCAGGTAACGCGACAAATTCATCCCATCTGCTCCTCCTGCGCGGTGGATGGAGGAGTAGTAGCGTGTGTGTGTGTGTGTGTGTGTGTGTGTGTGTGTGTGTGTGTGTGTGTGTGTGTGTGTGTGCGCGCGCGCGCGCGCGCGCGCGTGTGTGTGCGCATGCGTCCAGCTGCTCCTCAATGGGTGAAAACACCTACCGGCCCCGGCTCCTCCCCGCACGCGTTCCCAAACGGATTACAGAGAATCTCCGCGTCTAATCCCACCCTGCAGGAGCTCCGGCGTTTAGTCTTTATTCATAAATAATGGAGCCCGATCCACGGAGAGACCAGCCTCTCTCTCTCTGGAGACGTTTTTGAATGAGGAGGTTGTTGGTTCAAACCCTCCAAACCGGCAGCAGCAGCCCTGGGACACCATGAGGAGACATGAACTGTTATTCAGTCTCAGATTTATTTTTATTTATTTATTGGAGAGGTGACAAATTCAGAGCAAATGTTTCAGGGCTTACGCTGAAAGGAACAAACTGAAATTGTACTAATTTAATCAACATAGCTTTAATGTTGCTGACACAGACAAAATAATATTAAAATAAATACAATTGTTTAAATTATTATTAATACATATTTGTAATGTAGGAATGAAATAGACACATTTTTTCTTCATTATTATTATTCCTATTCTTATTTTTTATGATTATTATTGTTGTTGTTGTTGATGTTATTATCATGAATAAAAGTAGCAGTAGGCGGGCAGAAGGATGTCTCGTGGGAACGGTTGCTCCTGTTGGGATGTGTTGTCACCTGTACATGGATACATCTTTTTTTAGGAAATCTTTCAAGTAGTAACTTCCAGGAACAACCGTAAAACATGTTCACATTCCTGTAAACCTGACTGATCACGACAGATGGTATCGAGACCCCTCCTCCATCCACGCCCGAGCCAATCACAAGCCGAGCGCGGCCATGGTTTATTAGCGTGCTGTTTGGCAAGAAAACTTCAACTGACCATCATGCTGCAGGAATGAGCCCTAAAACCTCTGAATGAATTAACATTCGTGTGTTTCCGGTTCTCGCGTGTCAAAGTCAATGAGTTTCTTGTACAAATATTTGGTTTGATGCCCGAAATAATGCCTTTAGTTTACAATAATTTAGATTTTTGTTCCCTCGGTATAAAATAGGGCCGTAAATACCCCCTCTGGTGAATTTTGAAGTCGTTCCTTTATAGCGTTAACCCTTCCAGGTCTTAAAGCGCGGCGCCGCGCTTGACGATGTTTACGTTTTGTAAATATTCATATCCCCGTTATGATACGGCACAGAAATACTTTTCAAAATCTAGAGGAATCAGTAGGCTTTCTGCTTCCGCTGCCTTCCTCCCGTGAATATTCACACGGAGAGATATGAGCATGGATGTGTCGTGTGACTACCGTAAACGTCGGGTTACGAGCCGCTACTACCTTCGGTCAGTGTCTCCGTTAGCTCCCCGCTGTAGCCAGCTGGGGCTCCTTCTAGCGCTCCGTTACTTCCCCGCTAACTTCCGCTAACATCCGCTAGCTCCCCGAAAACCACCGAAGGTAGTAGGACCAGGCTCGACACCCGACTTGGGCAGAGGGGACGCGGGCAGTAGCAGCAGCAGCGGCCGGTAGCAGCAGCAGCGCTAGCTAGCGCTGCTACTAGCTCGCTACAGCGGGTACACTGACCGGCCGTAGGAGCGGCTTGTACTTTTATGGTACTCAAAAAACGATAATACAACATTTGGTTTTAGACATTTATTTACATGTATCTACCATTGTATTCATATATTTCACTGCTTTTGTGAACCTAAGACCTTTGGTAAACCAATGTCCATCACCAAAACGGTTCGTCCACATGAGTAAAGGTATGTTTTCACAAGAGATATGAAGAATTTCCAAAATCAAGCTTCAATTTTTCAGCTTTAGGGACATATTATCGCTTTACACTTGTGCCTTAGGACAATGGTGCCTCATTATATAGAGAGCTGATATTGTTCACATGGGTATATATCTCATATGCAATACCTTTAAAAGGTGAATTTAAGAAATGATGTCAAATCGAGAAAAAGGCCTAAGACCCTGAAGGGTTAACGTATAGCGTTACATTTGCTGATTGCATTCACGCTTCAAAAATCATGTGGGGTTGATTTGAGAACAAACGTGTGCGTATGATAAACTTGTGTTTTCTGCAATAATCAAAAAACTAATGGAAGAATTGACTTTTTTGTGGAGAGAACCAGTGTGATGCTAACTTCCTTGGCCGGCCTGGAACAATCCATCATCCCTGCAGCGCCCTATGTGTTCATTGTTTAGTCTCTTCGACAAGCTCAGGCATTATTTCGTGGTATTCTTTGTTTGATTTAGCCGTGACCTTTCAATCTCCTCATGGAAGTGTTTTACTGAATTGTCCTGAAGTTACAAACAAGATCTATTTTCTATTGGACAGTGACAGGAACTCTCCTCAGTGAAACACCAATAACGTAAATATCTTTGGAAAAGAGCGAGGAGGGATCAGGTGAGAAGCACAAGCCTCAGCGGGGGGAAAACTCTCTCTCTGTGTTTCATGCCTGTTGGGATAAAGTGCAGCAACTGGCACTCGACTACAGGCTGCAAGGGCAGTGGCCTGAATAGCAGAGCATGAAAGGCAGCTTTCCATCCCATTTCCTCTCAGCACTGAGTGCTGGGAGGGTCCGCGTTGACTCAACTACGTCACTTTCACCTCTCCGGCTTGTCGTAGAGAAGCTATCGGCCTCCTGCAGCTACAGCATGGCCGTCGTTCTGTACATTTCATTGCCGGCCGACATTAACTTGATTAATTTGTATTTGTAAACGCGACATGAGGTTCAGCTAAAGCCGCTGAACTTGACTCCACACCTTTAAAGTTACTCGTGTCGTTTTAGTCCGAGTCACATTTAGCCTTTTGAAACCCACGCATCAATTTTATTGATGTTGAATATTTTTTCTCCATTTTTAAGTGTCTTAAGCAATCAATTGTTGTTTTGGAGGGTTTGATGAAAACGTCTGAGCACTTACAAGTATCACTACTTACATTTTATTATAAGATCACTTTATTGTCCCCAAGGGGAGATTTAGCTTTAGCAATAGTGCTGCACTTGTAGCTGTAATCAACTCAATCAATACAAAGCCAACAAGACGCAGCAGTGATCAACGTGTCCTTGTGCAACGGTTCATGATCGAACTAAAAAGTTCCTCCTAATTTGTCATGTGTTTTCAGCAACCTGTGTTAATGTACACTCGTTATCGGTTCTTTTTCAAAACAAACTTCCATCTGCACAGAACAAGTTAGTTGGTTAGGTTTAGGCAACTAAACTATTTAGTTAGGTTTAGGCAACACAACTACTTGGTTAGGTTTAAGCAACTAAACTACTTAGTTAAGTTTAGGCAACTAAACTACATAGTTAGGTTTAGGCAACAAAACTACTTAGTAAGGTTTAGGCAACTACACTAATTGGTTAGGTTTACGCAAAACCACTACTTAGTTAGGTTTAGGCAACCAAACTACTTGGTTAGGTTTAGAGGTTTAGGCAACACAACTACTTAGTTAGGTTTATGCAACTAAACTACTTAGTTAGGTTTATGCAACAAAACTACTTGGTTAGGTTTAAGCAACTAAACTACTTGGTTAGGTTTCTGCAACAAAACTACTTGGTTAGGTTTCTGCAACAAAACTACTTGGTTAGGTTTAGAGGTTTAGGCAACACAACTACTTAGTTAGGTTTAGGCAACTAAACTACTTGGTTAGGTTTCTGCAACAAAACTACTTGGTTAGGTTTCTGCAACAAAACTACTTGGTTAGGTTTAAGCAACTAAACTACTTGGTTAGGTTTAAGCAACAAAACTACTTGGTTAGGTTTCTGCAACAAAACTACTTGGTTAGGTTTAAGCAACTAAACTACTTGGTTAGGTTTAAGCAACTAAACTACTTGGTTAGGTTTAAGTGTGCGGGCGGGAGAGGAGGTGGATGGGTCCAGGCAACAGCGATCTTTCGGCCAAGACGACCGCTGTTCGATCCCCGTGTGAAATGAGGCGCTAGTGTTGATTTATCTAGACGGGTGTTTAGAAATTTTCATCCATTCTAATTCAAAACCGTAGTCCACAAACCAACAGGTGACTACGTCCACTTCTCATACACAGATTATGCTTTTGGACAAACTGTCTTTCCTGTCTTTATGCTAAAATCAAATAAGCTAATCGGCTGCTATGAGTGCAGATTAAGATATTTCCTAAAATGTGTCAGATAATTAGAGATCTATTTCCAGCAGCCATCGATCAAAACGCCCCTCCCTGTTCACTTTGGTGACTCTGAAACAAGGTTTAGCGATTTGTAAAAGAAGCACTTTGTTCTCTTACGAGAATAGAAAGTACACAGAAACACAATGTTTAACTTTGTTAGGACAAATGGGAAAAGCCTGACTTTGAGTGGTACATGAAGGCGAGCCTGCGACGATGAAATAACAAACGCTAATCCCTCAGAATAGTGTGGCGGAGGCCGTGTTTAGTTTCCTGAGTGACAGTAATTGGCCGTCCAAAACCTGGAGAATGCAACGAGTCCACAGTTAATGCGCGGTAATCAAACATTAACCAGCAAGTCAAACACCGCATCGATCCGTCCCGGTGGTCGGAGAATAAAAGACATCAAAGCATCGTGGTGACAACAAAGAGGCTCCAGGTGTTTCACTGCATTCACTCTGCAGAACACACTCTCACTGCTGAACGTATTCAGAACACAGCACCAACACTAAGAAAAGAGAAATGAAACACGTTGTATAATCTTAAAAATAGGTTTAACATGTTCTTCTGGCTTTCTCATGCATATGCGGTGACTGAATTACTCGTCCAATACATTAATTATTTACCAAATCTCCAACTGCCTTACTACCTATTAATAAACTGGAGTTTTAAATGACGTTCCTTGAGAAGTCCGATCAATTATAGAACATGTTCTACGCTCCAGTGGTTGTATTCGGACAAATTGCCTCGTGGCATTGGTACATCTGGTATTATACACCGCGTTCCACATTATTATGCAAATTACACTTTGCTCAGATTTTCCTAAATAGTAATGCACAGTCAGTCAGTATCATTTTCAAGTCATCAACTGTTAGAGTATAAGTCAAATTCTATTAAACAAACCTCCTAATGATAACAGTATTTTTTTCAAAAATAAAAAACTCAAAATGCAGTGTTCCAAATTATTATGCAGAATTTCAGAGTTTCAGAGTTTCAAGATATTTTATAGGTTGTAAAGAACAAAAAATTGTCATTTGTTGAATTTGCAGCATTAGGAGGTCATATTTACTGAAATCAAGAAAAGTTTGAATCAAAAACATCTTAACAGGTCAAGTTACATGTTAACATAGGACCCCTTCCTTGATATCAACTTCACAATTCTTGCATCCATTGAACTTGTGAGTTCTTTGATAGTTTCTGCTTTAATGTCTTTGCAGGATGCCATAATAGCCTCCCAGAGCACCTGCTTGGATGTGAACTGCCTTCCACCCACATAGATCTTTTGCTTGATGATGCTCCAAAGGTTCTCAATAGGGTTAAGGTCAGGGGAAGATGGGGGCCACACCATGAGTTTCTCTCCTTTTATGCCCATAGCAGCCAATGCCCCAGAGGTATTCTTTGCAGCATGACATGGTGCATTGTCATGCATGAATATGATTTTGCTACGGAAGGCACGGTTCTTCTTTTTGTACCACAGAAGAAAGTGGTCAGTCAGAAACTCTACATACTTTGCCGAGGTCATTTTCACACCGTCAGGGACCCTGAAGGGGCCTACTAGCTCTCTCCCCATGATTCCGGCCCAAAACATGACTCCGCCACCTCCTTGTTGACGTCTCAGCCTTGTTGGGACATGGTGGCCATTCACCAACCATCCACTACTCCATCCATCAGGACCATCAAGGGTTGCACGGCACTCATCCGTAAACAAAACAGTTTGAAAGTTAGTCTTCATGTAGTCCTGAGCCCACTGCAACCTTTTTTGCTTGTGAGCTTGGTTTAGGGGTGGCCGAATAACAGGTTTAAGGACACTTGCAAACCTCTTGAGCATCCTACATCTTGAAGTTCGTGAGACTCCAGAGGCACCAGCGGCTTCAAACACCTGTTTGCTGCTATTCAATGGCATTTTAGTGGCTGCTCTCTTAACCCTACGCATTTGTTTGGCAGAAATCTTCCTTATTTTGCCTTTGTCTGAACGAACCCGCTTGTGCTGTGAATCGGTGACAAATTTCTTCACCGTCCGATGATCACGCGCAATTCTTTTGGAAATATCCAATGTTGTGATACCTTGACCAAGGTATTGCACTATTTGCCGCTTTTCAGCAGCAGAGAGATCCTTTTTCTTCCCCATTTTGCCTGAAACATGTAGCTTGCTTAATAATGTGGAACATCCTTCTTCGGTAGTTTTCCTTTGATTGGGCTCACCTGGCAAACTAATTATTATTATTACTATTTGGATGATTTCAATCATCCAAATAGCCCTGAGACACAATACCATCCATGAGTTTCATTGAAAAACCCAAAAATGAATGTTTATGACCCTTAAATACAATTTGCCTAATAATGTGGAACGCGGTGTATTGATTGTAGATTGGTGCAGGATTGAGTCCTAAAACCTGGAAATGAGTCCGCGACTCTGCATGTTTGCTTCACAAATGTTGACGCCCAAAATTCAGCTTAAGAGATTGTAACGCTTTGTTTCATAATTTAAAATTACATCAGGGAAATTTGATTTTTATATATGTCTTAAAAAAGGCGGTTACCAACAACCGACAATTAAAAAAGCACAAGCAGTGTTCATTTGTGAAGCTTATTTTGCTGAAGTATCATATCTGTGTTTTTTTGCAATAATCCAAAATCCAATGGAGAAATCCAACTGGCTTTTTGTGAAGAGAACCAGTGTGATGTTATCATCCTGTTTGGCCTAAATTGCATCCTCCCTGCAGCAGTTTAGAGTAAATATCACTGTGAAGGCCAGTCAGCCAGGAGTGTGTGTGTGTGTGTGTGTGTGTGTGTGTGTGTGTGTGTGTGTGTGTGTGTGTGTGTGTGTGTGTATGTGTGTAAAAGATGCCTTCGGTTACCTTCTTGTGCATGTGAGAGAGATTAGTGCGACACAGTTGAACAGCTGGTCAGTGGAGTTTAGAAATAATGATTTCTGTTTCACATGAAGAACAAAAATACCCACATGCCCCGGCTGTGGAGTGTAAAAGCGGTGTTTTAATCCCACTGGAGGTATTTGTTCATAACCACGCAACCCGAGAAGGCTTAGAAACCACCTGAGATTGTGGAATGCAGAGCGTATTGACACAGAGATTAATTCAGAGGCTATTTGTAATTCAGAGAAACATCGTGTGTATGCAGTGAGTGAAAACATGAGAATCAGACTCATGTACACCTGCGAAGGATCAGATGGCTTGAGGGATTGTTAAATAATGCAGCGTTTACCGGCTGAATCCTCATATTCCAGATGTCTCACAGGAAACAAGGTTCAAATCCTCTCTTTTGGAGAAACCTGTAATGGATGCAGAGCGGCGGTTACATTTTAACGAGCACAAACTTCCCGTTTGGTTTGACACGTCAACAACATTTGCTCATTGAAAGATTACATATATATATTCTCAGAAAGAAATATATATTTATTTTTGAAAATATGGCAGCCTTATTTGGAGTACATGCGTCAGCTAAGCTGCTGGCCTAAACAGAATCACAAAGTTATAGCTATTTTATAATTACATTTTGTAATTTTTTGTAATTCTTTGTAATTTTCTTTATTCTTTTCTATTTTTTTGTAATTTATTTTAATTAAAAGTTATATCTATTTTATAATTTAATTGTTTTTCACAAATACACTACAGCGTGCTTGACAGCTGATTAAGTATAGCTCATCATCCAATCAGATTTCACCTTTTGTTTCTCTATGCAAGAGTAGTGCGTTAAACAACATACTAGCTAGCGCGAGACGACTGTTAAACTAAACCGCAGGCATAGGTACCAAATCCACGGCCCGCCACTGACATGCGTACAACACTAACCGTACCTACTGTAACTATTTGGAGCTCTGAATTACAATATACACTTTGTGCTGTCACACTATGCTACTTTTATTTTTCATTGTTTGTGTGGGGGAATTATCTATTTACTAAATGTTATCTCATCTATTTGTGTATTTTCTCTTCTTAAGTAATGTTGTGCTCTGTGTGCTCTGCACGTTCTCATGTATTGTTAAAATATAAAAAAATATAAAAAATACTCCCCAAAAACATTTGCTTAAGTGGCAAAAAAACATTGCATGATGAAAAAGCATAAAGTGCTCCTGAAGACATCCAAAATGGTAATCGGGGAACGTCCTGCCTCAGAGGAGAACCATTAGTGTGTGTGTGTGTGTGTGTGTGTGTGTGTGTGTGTGTGTGTGTGTGTGTGTGTGTGGGAGAGCTGAGTGGAAGGTATGGAAACATGGATCCGACTCAAACACATCCTCAGAACGACAGAAAATGAAATATCGCAGCGTGGGAACCGTTCGCGACGGTGATTTTGACCACTCGTTAAAAAGTAGGGCATCGGTGAGGTCAGAACATAGAAAGCAGGAGTGACACGCGGGTGAAGACGCATGATGACACAGCGACAGGAGCCGTCATGCGGTATGGATGCTGTACTCTGGACCTTACGTAAGACACACGCTTGGCTGCGGGCGTAGAAAACAAGGCCTGTCCCCGTGCACCGAGCCTTCCCCTTCACTGGTTCCTCACCATGCCGTACACAACGGGAGCAGACAGTGAGCAACATTGAATTATTCAGGCACAGAGAACATGGCAGCATTGGGCTGAGTTGACTTTTGGTCTGGAACGCAAAGCAACGAGGATAAAAAAAAGGCAAAGTTGGTTTTTCTTTATGTGTGCGGTTTGTTGGGGAAATTATTATCGTGGTGTTCATTTTGCATGTCTACGTATAGCTGTATTTGTTCAAGTAAACTGCAAACTCCCTGCAAAATAAATAATGTTCTCAATGAAATTAAATGTCCTGGTAATGTTATTTGATGTTCTGTTTTACAATGTTTTACAGGGTTTCAGTGTTTAACTGTTGTTGTTGTTATTGTTTTTTATAGTGTTTTACAATGTTTGAGTGCCAATGTTTTATGTTTTTCCTTACAGTATGTTAGTTTTTTTTGTTTCTTTACAGTGTTTTACAGCGATTCAGTGTTTTAAAGCTTTTTACAATGTATTGTACTGTGTTTTTTACAGTGTTTTTACAGTGTTTTTACAGTGTTTGAGTGTTTTACTGTTTTATTTTACAGTGTTTGAGTGTTTTACTGTTTTTTACTGTGTATTTGTACAGTGTTTTCTTTACTGTGTTTTACAATGTTTGAGTATTTTACAGTGTTTGAGTGTTTTACTGTGTTTTTTTTACAGTGTTTGAGTGTTTTACAGTGTTTTCTTTACTGTGTTTTACAATGTTTGAGTGTCAATGTTGATGTGATGATCAGAGAGAATATTCTTGTCGCCTATAGCTACTTTGCAGATGACTTAAAAAACAATGACCAACATTCTATTAAGTACATTATAAAAGCTTATGTAACATGTGATAAAGTGTGATAGAGTAAGAGTTTCTTGATTGTGATAGTGGGTTGTGAGTGCACACACAAACGCATTATCTGCTGCCACGCTAACACACAAGATTTTACCCTGACGTATTTTATTAGCAGCCACGAGATCCACATCACACAGACCTCATGCTCCGTTTAAAAATATTTCACTGAACAAGATGATGTGGTTTTGTTCCACCTCGACTTTTCATCACAGAAGCTCACGGCTCCGGTGAAGTGGACAAAAAGTTTTTTTTTTTAAAGAAGTTAGACATCACATAATAAAGTCTGTGTTCAGGATAAGATAGAAGTAGAGCGCGCACCAGTGTCGGAGAGGTGCTGACCACGGTAAAAAAAACAAGTGTAACGGAATAAAAGTCCCACACTCGTAGTCACGGTGCAAAAGGTATTTAATAATTTACCAACGTTTCCACACGGCAGTCTTCTTCAGGGTGAAGAGGGACAGAAACAGCTCCACAGGACTTAGGCTGCATCCACACTACGTCGGAGTCGTACGGAGGACTTTCCTTTTCCTATTATCGCTCATTATGTTATTATGTTCTGCACAAATATTGTGAAGTCCACAAAGAAACTGTAAACAATCAAAAGTGTAAACGTTTATGGTCACACTGTGTTCATTTTGGTTTTTCTACTCCTGTTAAGCACTTTGTGACATATGTCTGTAAAATGGTGCTATATAAATAATTTGTACTTACTTACATTTAAAAAGGTTTAATCTAGAAGAAAATGAAGGTTGCACAGTTATCAGGAACGTATATATATATATATAAAACAGACAAGTGTACCGCATGCATCTTATAACGACATTAGGAGAGATATCATAAATATCATTTTAAGAAAAAACACAATACCTCAGGTTCCAATTCCAATTCATGGAAAGGATACCTATTGCTGGACAGAATATCTCAGGAAGATTTCAAATACACACATTATAATATTTGTAATAACTTGTAGGATGTAGGAAACGACGTTGTGTTTGCAAGGTAACAAAAAAACATAATAAATGTTGTGTAAATCAATAAAATCCTATAATGTTTAACTAAAGTCCTTATTAGGTTCACATGGACACATTAAAGGCTCCTTTTACACCCAAATTCAACCCATTCTGCAGGATATAAATGTACGTTAAGGAGCAGTAAGTCGACTAAAATAATTCATGCTTCCACATTATTATCTATTTTAATCTTTCTATGAAATCTCATGGGGTTTGAGTGACATAATAAAGGGACATTTCTGCCTTTGATGCAAACACGGTCAACCTGATGCCGACCGACAGATCCATAACTGAAGGTGGAGCTGTAATTTATGTGGGACAGGAATGTATACAATAGGTTTTATATTTAGAAAACGCAGAGAAGTGAAAAATAATTAGATTAACAGACGATCGGAGATCGATAGCTGAGATCTTTCACAACAGGCATCCAAAAGGTGTTTCATTTGTTCTGAGACGCTGCCTCCAGTCCTCTCCCATCAAACATCACATGAACACATCAGCACCACGCGTCCTCTTGAGACAGACCACAATGCAATTAATTCTTGTTAAATCTAAGATTTTGTAACATCATTTGACACTTTTCGACAATCAAAAGATGGAAAAGGAACGTGACGAAAACATGAATCCTCTATTTATGTTTTTATTGTCTGTATCTAAACTCCATCCTCTCAAGTGCTTTATTCTTTTCATCAGGGGGAGATGATATGGAGTGGTTTCCTTTCATTTTTTTTTTGCATTTATTTGCATCTAAATATAGCATCTGTTTGTTTTATCTTCACAGTGATGCTTTTTATCATTTCTTATGTCTGTGATATGCGCTCATAGTCTTTTATGGCCTAATTATTATAATCACTGCACTCTACAGAGTGTGCCTTTCTAGTGTTGATGTAATAAACTGTTTCCATATGCTGATTCAAACCCTGCAGTTATTATCATAACCACTTGATTGCCGCTTTATTCTATATTTGCTCATACACACCTGGTAACAGACTGGACATTTGGGTAAAAATTAAATTTAGCTCACTCATTAGTGAGACTGTAGCTGAAATATCAAAACACCCACAAAACTACATGAACAGAAGACCAAGGAGAGCGAAACAAATGATGATTTGCAGCAAAATGAACCCGTTAAAAAGCAAAGTTACAATCTTTGAGTTGAAAATAGATTTAACATCAGTGTGTGTTTCATAAAGTTAAAAGCACTCAAAGATGTGAGGACTGGGCTGATATGAATCATTTGTTTTTCAACTGTTTGCTCTCAGCTGAAGTGAGTCTTAATAATTGTGTTACGCTTTAACTGCCAGTTTATTGTCTTTGTATGAGAGTTTAAACAACTCAAAACATTCCTCATCAATGATAAAAAAATGTGTAATTGACAAGCCTAAAAGACAAACTAGTCATTTGGGGAAACTATTTGTGTCCTTGCTAAGAGTTAGATACGAGTAATACAACTCTCATATCTGTCCATTAAATATGAAAGTAGAGCAAAAGCTTAGCTTAGCATAAAGACTGTAAACAGGGGGAAACTGCTAGCATGGCTTTGGAGAGAGTCTTCTCTTGGTGATTGGTGAGGTTTGCTCATTTTCTGATATATTATTTACATTTAACTATAAAACAACCACAGACTGTATTTAATAAGTGGACCTAGTCATCGTGACGTCACCTATTGGTGTGAGGACTGATGTGTTGAAGCCTTGAGTTTGGCAATTTCGTCGCCGCCATATTGTTTTTTTTTCCCAACAAATAAACAGAAGTTACCATATTTGGAATGCAGAGGACTGACATAGAGATGCTGTATACGTCTCTGTTAGCGGCAGCGAGCTGTCAATCACAGTAAGCCCCGCCCTGTCTGCCTGTCTGTCTGTCTGTGTGTTCTTCACATATCTTAAGAACCGTTCATCCGATCTTCTTCACACTTGGCGTGTGTATTGGCTGAAACCCAACAGAGTGCAGTGTCGAAAATGGTGGCATTAAATATAAACACACTTTGACTGAACAAGCATACTGTGGTATGTGCAGCAGCAGTGGGCGGGGCTTACGAGTTCTGCTTCTCCTTCCCTGGAGTCAACCAGTAATGAGCGGCTCTCGAGAACACTGTAAGAAGCAATCCCGGGAGCCTAAGAACTAACTAAACATGTCATATTGTGTTTGTTTAGTCCCTATATATGCTGAGTTAATATTATTTTGGCACTTGCTTCATTCGTCAGTTTCGTTTTCTGAGAACCTCGAGCACATGATGGATGTTTGAGGGCATTCGGGCAACATAGTTCAAATCGCTTTTCCCAGAAAACGGAGTGCAAAGCAACAAAAGTGGGGATTTTTTTTTTCCTGGCCAAAAAGAAGAAACACAATGAAGGTCCCCAAGACAATAGAGATCACAACAATAGAATTGATACAATCAGACGTTTCCACGAGATGAGTCAGCCCGTTATTGGGAAGACGACGGAGCGGATGTTTGGCGGGTGTGAGGATATGGACGCTTGTTGTTCAGGAAGTCACAAAGCTAAGCAATTAGAGTAGGATGCCCTTTTGTTAATCAGGATGTCCTGTCATGTGATCTAGGTATGACCGCTTTGAAAGAGCTGACTCTTATTTTATATTACCTTCGTTGACTTCCACACGTTTAGATACGTGATTGTTGCATTCAATGAAACAAAATCGGCTTCATTAATGAGCTTTCAGTCTGGCATTTTGGGAGCTTCAACCTCTTCGCACCAGTCAATAAGATGTTATGGTGGATAAGACCTTCGTGGAAGTTTTACCAACATGTTGCAAAGACGTGCTCGTCTATAAAGTCATTAAAACCTTTAGTTTTTTAACTCTTGAGAAGAGCCAAACAAAGTATCCAGAGTCTATATTCAAGGAGATACCACAATGTAAATTACAAGTAAAGGTCCTGCATGCAAACCTCTACTTAAGTTAAAATGCAATACTATTATCCCTAAAATGTAGCAACAGTAGAAAATAAAGGCTTCTCATTTTGCAGAATGGCCCCGGTCATGTTGTAGCTTGTTAAACTGGAGATAATTATAACCACTTTATAAACTGTTACACTGTTTAATCTGTAACACTGCATAATATTCGTTACAATTGTTACTAATCTTAATCTGCAAAATCCCTATAGCCGCTTTAATGTTACAGATGAAATGTAAACAAAGCAACTGCACCTAACTGAATTTTGGTCTCAAATTGGCATTTATTTGTTTGTTGAACCGCTAACACTCGACCACAGAGGGTTCTAATAATACAATACATATAAATGTGATATCATAACGCAGCAGTGTAGTGTTTTTCATATTAGCCAGACTTTTGATGCAGGCCGCAGAACAGTTGGATTATCTCTCTCCACTGTGGCGTTGCTCTCTATTTCATCGAATCATGCTGTGCCTCACTGTGTGTGTGTGTGTGTGTGTGTGTGTGTGTGTGTGTGTGTGTGTGTGTGTGTGTGTGTGTGTGTGTGTGTGTGTGTGTGTGTGTGTGTTAAACACATTTAAATCCCAGACCACTTCTCTGTTAGGAAACATGATGACGTATATTTGTGGGTGGAGCGAAGGTGGTTGCAGAACAATTATCTTAATATGTTAGTTTATGCTAGCTAGCAAGTTTTTTTTTTATAATGTTTTTATAACGGCAAAGGTTTTTCTCAATATGTACAGTCACTATTACAGACTAATCTCCTCGTGTCAAAAAATGAGACAGAGGGACATTTTCTGTCGCCAGTGTAGCATGAAGCGTGTAGCATGTAGCGTGGTGGAATTAGCACGGCAGCTAGCTTACTAACCAGCCACTAAATGAGTAAAAATTCCACAACTTTAATGCTGTCACGGCGTAGGAAGGCACATTGCTATCGCTAGATAGGTGACAACTTGGTTCGGGTCAATTTCTGTAATCAGTGTTGCATGAAAGCGCGGCGGAATTAGCAAGAATCCGCTAGCTAGCGTGCTAATTCCACCGTGCTTTCATTCAACACTCTCTAGCGGTTTCAGCTAATAGCAACGTTTTCTCTCCAACGCTGCCTCAAATGTACGCTACATGGATTCTATCACCCGACAACACAGCACAGATGACATTTTCAATGTGCAACTTTAGCCTCCAGCGAACACCGTGATGTCATCGTGACGTCTATTTTGTAGGGTGAGAGAACCAGAGCCAGACGTGTGGTCACAGAAGAAGCCGAAGCGCTGCACGCAGTTTGCCAACAAGATGTTTGAGGGCAACAATCAGAGCTACAGCGATAAGGGCGTCCACATTACTGCATTACTGTGTGACTGCCGTTATTAAATATTCATGGTACCAGGTGACGGTTTGGCACAATTTGTTGCGTCTCCAACCCTGAGCGCCAAAAAAACAGTGCGGTTGGCATGGTTTCTCGTGTGTTCACCAGATGTTTTCTGCCTTTTGTGGAGCACCTGTTTCCTAATGGAGCGCCATGGGAATACAAGTGCATCTTCACAGGACACAAACCCGATATGTTCACATGCTCTCTCTCTCCTAGACGAGCCACGGATTACACTTAAAAACAGATCACTGGGTAACCTTACTTTACTGTACGTAATCTTTCATTATTGTCTTTTGGATGTATTCTATTTACTTATTCTGGGTATACAGACTCTTTTCATTAGATTAAGATGGTGAAAGTGGTAGATTCTATTTCATTATTATTATTATATTTTTTTATTATATGGGATATTAGGGGTTTTCCTTTTCACATGTGATCATTTGTTTATCCTCAAAGTTTCTACCTCCACACCTTTTTCTTGATTAGTTCAAATAATGTGCAGCTGACACATCATTTGAACTAAGAATAGAGGTTGGAGAGTAATGAAAAGGACATTTTGAAATTGTTTATGTGTAAATAATAAAATGAAGGATTGCTCAATCCAGTTTCAGATTCCTGGTATTGTGCATGCTTGCTCATCGTCATGGTTGGTTAAATAGAACAAAGCCATAGCAACACCTGTGTTTTCACTACTATCTCAAGAAAAGGCTTATTTATTAATTGATAACATTCTTGTGTTATTTTTATTTTCACATATTATTCAAATAAATAAATATAGATATTATTTATGATAAATATAGTTGTATTTATTTATTATACTTGTTGTACTATTCAAACCAATTTACAACTAATTATTTGAAATTTATTGCAATGTTTTGCAATACAAATAATTAATATAATAGAATGCATGATGATTTATGCTGAAATGGCTCACTTTCACTCAAGATGTTGATCGAATGAAAAATAAAACATGTCATGAGAACCACTTGCTCTCACGCACACTTCCATGCAGGCACACAAGTACACAAAGATGTGCACACACACACACACACGCACACACGCGCACACACACACACACACACATGCACAGTTGCATGAGATCTGGTGCTAACTGACTCAGGTGAACTGGTTTGCTCTCAGCTCTGTTCTGATGTGTTTTAAGTCCAATGCTGCTCTCTGCTGGTCAGGAGCGATACAGCATGTTTATTCCACACACGAAAAACAAAGAAAAGTTCAAATAGACCGTCAAACAACCATTGGAAAAATTAAAATACTGATATATTCTGAGAAATAGCACAGTGCCCTTGGGAATGCATATCACATGTTCGCACATGCCATATTTTTTACTACATCGTTTGGTCTCAATTTCTACATATTTCACTCCCTGTTGTGAAGACTGTCTCACATATTGTCTCCAGATGGAATAACAGTCTCGTCATCTCAAATATGGAGTCTGTTAGCTTCCTAGCAAGGCCGAATTATTGTTCTCTGTTTTTTGCATGCACAATTTCTCAAAATCAGCAGCAGTGTTGATCATTTTGTGGCTCACACCAGCTGGTTAGGATTCAAAGTTGAGTGTTTTTCTGGGAGTCAGGCGTCTTTGGTTGAGTGGTACCTTAAGTCCCGTTTTCATGCAAACAAACCCGGCTCTGCTTCTTATCTTTCTTATCAGATAGATAGCTCACAGCCAACAAGATCCTCTGCCTCTGATGTGTGTCTGTCAGCGGGAGACTCCTTGGAGGTTTGGTCTGTTGTACCTTTATCACTGTCGTCATTTTTTTAAATCATACATTTACTTTAGTTTGTTTTAATGACCAGAAATGTACCATTTCTCAAGATTTCTGGACGGCCGATCGTAGAGTTTTGATTTAATGTTCGAGCGTCCGAAGAAAATATTAATGGCGCTAAAAACCACATGAAGCTCAAATAAATCTTTAATTTTTTTTTGAGGATTTCTACATTTCCCATGCACACCAGTGGAACTGGACTCACTGGGAAGGTGGAAGGCCAGGCCGGAGTGACGCATGGGTCCGTCAGGGCAGTGTGGGAAAGAGACTTTACCCGAGCAGGTCAAGAGTCAGATGTCTGTGAGATTGTCCCTAAAATGTGCTGTCAAAGCCGGTCAGTGAGGCCGAGGACAGACAAGGCCTCTCATTGAGGGAGACATGTCGTCTGGAAGCTGCACCAATCGATATTCTTCACTTTATTGAAGGTTTAAAAGACAAAAAAAAGGGATTGAATAATCGAACAAAGCTCTTTAGCCCCTCATTGTTTCCCTATTTGTTCTCTCATGAGCCTCGCTTGCAGTTTTAATGAAAATGATCTGATAAAAAAATAAAACACTGTACGCTTCATTTACTTTCCCAGAACCAAACAGCACGAAGACAAAGTCAAGCTGGTGAACACATAGTGGAGCACTTAGCAGCGATAAGACAACAAGAAACACAACTCCAAACAAATGCTAATGCTGTTAGCCGTCTGTTGGATGCTTAAAAACGCACATGCTCACGTTTGCCACAGCGGCTTTATAAGGGGATAGAAATATTGCGTTTATAGCTCTTTCCATTAACCCCCAACAGGCCGCAAAATAGTGGTGTGGCGGTAAGGCGTCGTAAAAACACACTTCATCCAAACAGCCATGTACGCAGCCTTGAACCAAGGCAGTAACGTTGCTAACAGGCAGCTAAACAATGAGCTCTAAAGCTCCTTTAAGCTGCAGAGCTACAGATTCAGGTGATACTTCTCTGTGAGCGACCCTTTTTCACACTGTCATTTGATGCATTGTTATAATACATTGATTATACAAGAAATTTGGGTAGCACTTTATAATAAGTACACACTATTTAGCATTAGTAAAGCGTGAATAAACACTGAATTCATCATTTATAAAGCATTATTCCAACATGAACACTCAATAGTAACTCATTAGTATGCGATTCATAAACACAGTTATAAATGTACATACTTAACTAATACTTAACTAACGAGTAGTACCTTAATTAATCATTAATTGCAGCATTTTTTTAAAATCGTTTACTAACACTTTACAAATTATCTTATTAATCATCTATAAGTCCTTAATACTTCATTTACAAATGGGGAATCCATAATTTATAAAGTATGAAAACCAAAGCTTATTAATCAAGAATGAAACATTTAGAACTGTGTTTATGAATTGCATACTAATGAGTTACTAATGAGTGTTCATGTTGGAATAATGCTTTATAAATAATGGATTCAGTGTTTAATCATGCTTAGTGTGCTACCCAAATTTGATTTGATAAAAACAGGTCAGCACAGAGGCCAATGTTATGTTTTTCATAACTTGACTTTCACCACTACTCATACATGATGACAAGCTCAAATTATGAGGATACCTCGCTGCAACACGTTGTTAATGTTGATGTAAGTCGCCACTGCCTCTATAAACATCATCATTTTCTAGAAGACCTGCCCACAGGGAGTGACCTCTGACCTCTGCTGTTGCTGTCTGCGCTTGTGCATGCTGTGGACCCCCACATATCTCCTGGTGGGCTGGGTGGTCGCAACAGCGCCAAAAACACGACCCCGACCTGACAGGTCAGATACTGTGGGAATCCTCCCAGTGTGTAAACCCAGTGCTTGAATAAAGAAGCGTCAAGAGGGACGCTACGGCACACAGCTGGCTCCACAGGGGGCCTCCGACTCCTGCGGAGATACCTGCCTTTGAACGGGCCTTGAACTAAACCAAGATTTAAGTTGTGTCTTTTCCTCTTTAGGCTGTTTATGTGAGAATCGATACTGTGGAGCACAGGGTCAACACAGAGGTATTAAAACTCTATCTGCTCCACAGATAAGGCATTGACAGCTGTGGGAAAATGACACAAGACATGATAGGTGTTATCAGCCGCAGCAACAAACTGAAATCCACATTTTAACTGGATCGTTCTCATGAAATTGGTCGTTTTCGACCTCCAGTGGAAGGAGACGCGTCGCGGCGTTTCAAAGCACATGTTCGGAGATTCAAAGTGACTCGAGTTTTGGAGTTTTGGGAAGAACTACTCTTCCCTCCGAGCGTCGTTCAATCCCTCTAAAAGCTTCTCACGGCCCTCGCAGACGAGGTGTCCATCCCACCGACGTCAGCAATCTCATGGAGCTCTGCACCCCTGCTTTCTGTCTTCGGTGCTTTTTTTCTTTTTCACTGAGAGGTCAAAGATCAGACCTGTCACTGGGACCTGTTTATCACAGCAGGGGTTGTGTGACCAAGTCAGAAGGGTTGGAGGTGAAGGGGTGGGGGCCTGTGGAGCTTGTTCTCTCGTGGTCTAGCTCCCAGCCAGAGCCGGTGGCCCCACAGGGAGAGGAGCGCATGGTATAAAGAGGGCCCCATGTCCAGACTAGAAGCAAGAGGGAGCGGCAGATTTCAATAACTGCGATTTTAATAAACGTGGAATATTCGCCGTTGCACCACGTTCAGCCTTCATCTTCATCGCCGGCTGGTATTTTTTTCTCCGCCCATCGCCGGTGAATTCAACATGGCTCTGCTGATGATTTACTGGATGTGTGTGGTTGCTCTGTCATCCGCCGTGACCTCCAGCCACGCATTGAGAAGGTGAGAACTGTATTCCTTCGTACAGGACGGGGGAAGTGAGGAATCACCACGTAGCGCGACCAACAAAACGAACACGAAGACAAATGGGTTTTGTTCGTTCATTATTATAGCTAATGTTTCCAGTATTGACTTGACATGTGTTTTTGTTCCTTTTTCTGGCGAAGGCCCTTGAGAGCAAAGCCCTCTGTGCTTTGTAAAGGGCTCGTTATTCTACTGGGATAATAAGCAGGCATATGGCGGCTGACATATAACATGATAATAAAAAAATAAGTGCAAGGTCCTTTAAGCTTGTGACAGCTGGAGAGGAATTATCTCTGCTTGTCTGATCTTTTCCAGAATCTCCCTGAAGAAGATGCCCTCCATCAGAGAGACGCTGAGCGAGTTGGGGGTCTCCGTAGAGCAGGTCCTGGCGGAGTTGGACAACAACAACAACGACAACAACGGGACTGTTCCCACTCCTCTAACCAACTACCTGGACGTGAGACAATTTAGCATGTTATATATTTACAAGGAAGACTACTCAAACATGTGTGCGTGTGTGTGTGTTTCAGAAGGTCATGCTTTTGATAGGAAATCCAAATGTGCTGAGATGAAGTCTCTGTTTTAGTGTTGAAGGGGAAAAAAAACGACTTTATTCTCGAAGGTCAGACCAGTCGTTCACCCAAGAGGCTTCAGCACGTCTCCAAGAGTAAGACTGCAGGAAGGATTTTGGATTCAAACTTATTAAATCGTGTACTTCGTGAGCTCAAATACAATTTGTGTCTGACTGTTCTCAAAGAAATATTTGTATCAACATCAAAGCAGCATAGGAATAAGCCGGTTTAGGAAAGCCAGAAATGAATTCATCAGATATTAATGTTTGCACTGTTAACCCTGAACAGACTCAGTACTTTGGGGAAATCAGCATCGGCTCCCCGGCCCAGATGTTCAACGTGGTGTTTGACACTGGCTCGTCAAACCTGTGGGTTCCTTCCCAAAGCTGCTCACCTTTCTCCACTGCCTGTAGTGAGTGTCCACACACACACACACACACACACACACACACACACACACACACACACACACACACACACACACACACACACACACACACACACACACACACAAACCGGAGATCACATTTACTGGAAGTGGAGTCTACCTCCCAATGAAATTTAAGCAGTTTGCTTGCTTTTACAGCAACTGACTCTCACCGCTCTCTATGGGGGGGGGGGGGGGGGGGGGGGGGGGGGGGGGGGGGGGGGGGGGGGAAGTCAGATATTTATTGTTGGAGACAAATTGGGCTCGCATTCGCCATGTGAACCACGACCCCACATGAATGATAATGTTGCCGGTAAATAAGCAAACGTTTGCTAACAAGTTTCGCCATATCAACTTGTTTGCGCTGCCCTCAAGTGGCCAAAAAACTAAAGTCTGCTTATAAAACTGTAAATCATAGTTTTTTTTATGAATTTTTAAAAATAAAAGTATTTGGAACTGCTGTATTTGGATGTATTGAACACTATAAGTAATACACAAGTGAAATATATGGTTTGGTACATGAAAAAATTCAAATAGCATTGAAATAGCCCAAATGGGCCCAAATGAAGTGGAACAACTAACAGATAAAGAGTCAGATATTTCTTGTTGGAGACAAATTGGGCTCGCATTCGCCATGTGAACCACGACCCCACATGAATGATAATGTTGCCGGTAAATAAGCAAACGTTTGCTAACAAGTTTCGCCATATCAACTTGTTTGCGCTGCCCTCAAGTGGCCAAAAAAACTAAAGTCTGCTTTTGCAGTTTTAAACAAATTATATACATGGTTGTTGTTGTTGTTGTTGTTTTTTCAGATATATGATATGTTGGAGGAAATATTGTTCCCGGATACACGTTGATCTCACGACTCAAATGCATTTTGAACTTTCAGTTAATCACAACAGGTACGATGCCTCCAAGTCTCAGACTTACATTGAGAACGGGACCGGGTTCTCCATCCAGTACGCCTCTGGGAATGTCCGGGGATTTCTGAGCGAGGACGTGGTCGTGGTGAGTAAATGCCTGAGTTAAAACCTTTTAAAAAGGTGAGTTAAAACCTTTTAAAAACCAATCCGCACGGGGGAACTGAGCGATTGTTATATAAAACTGTAAATCATAGTTTTTTTTATGAATTTTTAAAAATAAAAGTATTTGGAACTGCTGTATTTGGATGTATTGAACACTATAAGTAATACACAAGTGAAATATATGGTTTGGTACATGAAAAAATTCAAATAGCATTGAAATAGCCCAAATGGGCCCAAATGAGACCTCGCCTGAACTTTCGGTACTAACCCCTTTCTAACTTTATCAAAGTCAACCTTTGCAGAGAGAATGTTCACATATTGTGTTATGATTTGGGTTAGAGAATGTTCACATATTGTGCTATGATTTGGGTTAGTGAATGTTCACATATTGTGCTATGATTTGGGTTAGAGAATGTTCACATATTGAGCTATGATTTGGGTTAGAGAATGTTCACATATTGAGCTATGATTTGGGTTAGAGAATGTTCACATATTGAGCTATGATTTGGGTTAGTGAATGTTCACATATTGTGCTATGATTTGGGTTAGAGTTGGACCTCACAGCTGCATAATTTCAAAGAAATAATAATCCTGAAAGTGATTTGTTTTTCTCGGCGGACCCGAAACCTTTTAATTTTTGCTGTCTCTCATCTTCATTTACTCTTAACCAGTAACATATAGACTGATATGTACACATCTGAACAAAATCTATATATATATATATATATATATAGCCCTAGTGGTTGCAGAGAAACACCCTTTTTAGTTTGGGTATGACATTTTCGAGCAAAGGCCTAAAATTAGATTGATTAACACCCAGTAAAAAAGATGAGTCTTTTCTTTTCATAAATAGTTGCTTTAATGTCCTCTCACGGGTTACGTGTCCGACCTTTGACCCCCAGCTTGTTTTCACAGGTCGGCGGTATCCCAGTGGTGCAGGTGTTCGCCGAGGCCACCTCTCTGTCGGCCCTGCCTTTCATCTTCGCCAAATTTGACGGCGTCTTGGGGATGGGTTACCCCAACGTGGCCATCGACGGCATCACCCCCGTGTTCGACCGCATCATGTCTCAGCACGTCCTCAAGGAGGAGGTGTTCTCCGTCTACTACAGCCGGTGGGTTGAGTCCGCCGACCTCCTCGGACTGCTGTGTCGTTTTGACTGGAACCAGCTGGGCAGAGGAGAAAATCATAAGATTATTATTATAACACTATAAGCTTTTTTTGGGACAAGATGGTGTTTTGAGAATGTTCCTCTACATCTATCATGATCAGATATGTGAAAAGGAAACCAATTGAGGAAGAATGATGATGATCCCCGGGAATTTCTGAAGAGTGAGAGGTCAAAGGACTGAAGGGAGAGTGCAACCGCAGATGGAAAACAATGACAACGAGGAGGAGGGGAGAAAAGGAAGACTTAAAATGTGATTTATTATTTTTTTCAGGGATCCAAAACACTCCCCTGGTGGAGAGCTGGTGCTCGGCGGCACCGACCCAAACTACTACACTGGAACCTTTAATTATCTGGACACCAGAGAGACAGGCAAATGGGAAGTTACCATGAAAGGGTAAGATATTTGCTTTATATATTATAAAGTGTGTGTGTGTGTGTGTGTGTGTTTGCACTCCCATTCAGTAACAATATGTCTTGTGTACCTCCTCCTCCTTCATTCTTTCAGGGTTTCTGTGGGGATGGAGATGCATTTTTGCGCGGAGGGCTGCACAGCTGTGATCGACACCGGCTCCTCCTACATCACAGGCCCGGCCTCCTCTGTGTCGGCGCTGATGAAAACCATCGGAGCACAGCTGGATGAAAGCGGAGTAATTTTTAACACACGCAACATTGTTTCCCACGAAAACATTTGTTTGTGAAAAAAAAAAAGACAAATTTAACGACCCGTCCTTACCTTTTTTATCTGTGTCGTTCATCAGTACAAAGTCAACTGTAACTCGGTCAAGACGTTGCCCAACGTCAGTTTCCACCTGGGTGGCCAGGAATACTCACTCACCTATGAGGATTACATCTTGTGGGTAAGCAGGGTGATGAATACTGACTCGTTTTTGGTATAAAAAAAACATGCAGTGGCGGCTGCTAAACACGTTAATATTGCTTTATCCTTCCTACTCCACTACGTTTCAGGTGGAAATATGTATCACACAGCTGCAGACACAGAGCATTTTGTAAATTATATTTTCACAGGCTACCACACTGTTGTTTTTCGGTAGTATTGCAGCGTCTTTCACTCGTGCAAAAGCTCAGCGTGCCTCTTCCACCGCACGCTGTTTGAGTGGCTCAGTGATGACCCCGGCTTTTCCTTTTTTTTTTTTGTGGCTCCAGCAATCACGGATCGAAGGGGACGTCTGCACCGTGACCTTCAGGGCCTTGGACGTGCCGCCCCCTACAGGCCCCATCTGGATCCTGGGAGCCAACTTCATCGCCCGCTACTACACAGAGTTCGACCGCCGCAGTAATCGCATCGGGTTTGCCACCGCTGTCTGACGGGGAAGTCCCATCCGCCATGTTGCTCTGTTTTCTTTTCCCCCCTCTCTCTCTCTCTCTCTCTCTCTCTCTCTCTCTCTCTCTGTGCTGCCGGCTCCTCTTGGCCCAGTCCTCCTTTTCATAACTCGAGACAAAAGCACGTCTGTTTTGTAAACACTTTTTTTTTTTTAAAGAAGGGAGGACATTATAGATCATCCTCCTCCCATTTTTCTTCCTGCTTTCTGATAGTTTGCACCAGTTGCACTTCTCACCTTTTTTTCTTCTTCTTTTTGGTTTGTTATTATTTATAAAGCATTTTCCAGCAAATGTGATGTGTGTGTGACCGCTGATAATTATCACACAGGAAATCCATAGCCGCGTTGTACCGACGTAACCAGAATAAACTTGTTTACTGGGGGTTCAAATGTGACTGGAGCCTGACTTCATTAATGACTGCATTGTGTATTCCCTGAATGCCTTTTCCGAGAAAGTCAAGTTGCAAACAGATTCCTGCAGCAGATTAAATCAGCCGCGCCAGAGCCGTCACGGAAATATTAGACATTCTTTATAGAAAATTGTCATATGCATTGCTATCCTAAAACAATTAGAAGCACGTTGGTCTCATGTGTTGCAGGCATGTGTGCTGCACAGTGTGAGGTGAACCACTGCGGTGGGACTATGTTTCGTAAGCGACGGTTACGGTAGGAGCGAGTGCCAGATATGTTGTCACAGTTTACACAAAATCATCCCTTTTTCTAGTTTGTGCAGCTCGCGTTCCCTGACATTACATTGTCTTTGTCTGTACAGTGTATTTTGGTGTAAAAAAAAAAAAAGGCCACAAAGCCACAAAGCCTGTTTTTAGCATCAGAGTAGACTTGTGGACACCCTTCAGGGTGATTTTTATAACTGACTCGACAAAGACACTTAGTTCTGCTTACTTAGCAGACCCGAAGAAAAAACATCAAGATAACGAAACAATAAAAGCCCAACGTAGCCCTTCCTCGCATCTCACATCCACGAATTGTCTGTTTGGGATTTGATCTGTTGGCAGTCGGCAGCGGGGTGAGGGTGGATCTCACTGGCATTCAATCAACAGTGCGTTCAAACCGCTGCAAAAACATCTCTCGCAGATGTCAGGAGAGTTATTCGGGTTGGAAACAAACCAGATTGACCTCCGTGTTTCACTATATATTATATATATATATATATTATTATTACTGCCTATTTGGTGGTTAAAAAGCTCAAATCTGTATGTTGGAAAGGTTCTTTATGGAACAATTGTCTTCCTTGAAAAGATCCCAATCTGTCAATCGGCGGTTTTCAACATCTTGGCACAGTCGCATGTTGCATAACGGTCGCTCGTGTTTATGTAACTTTCATCCTTTAGAGAATATCGTTCCTCAACCTGGATGTAAAGTTTAGAATTTGTGAAAGACAACGTGGTGCTTTCTTTCTCCTCATTTAAGGATAATTCATAATACAATACGAAGTGTATTGTATTATGAATTATCCTTAAACAAATGTATGAACAAATGTATGAAATCTATATGTGAAGTACATATAGATTTCATACATTTGTTCATTTTGGGCTCGTGCACTTCAACCTCTCGCCAAGAGTTTAATGAGTAATGTGTAACAGTCTCCACTTGAAAGAATGCTATCGATCAGCTCATCTGACGCTTGGCAAGTAAGTGAATTAACTGAATTCCCAAAAGGTCAAAGTATCCATTAAACTGAAGCGGTGGAGGCACAGAGGGCCCTAAATCTAAACCCTGATCACACACACATGATCCCCAACACTCCACGGAACAGACATCGGCCAATTTAAAAAGTGGAAGAAGACCAAAACCACCAAACGTGTTTTTTTCCCCCGTATCTCAATACTTTCTGTCCTCCCTTTGCCATCTGCAGCCCTACCAAGTTTATTATTTCCTACCGAGGACGTAAGTATTTAAAAAAATAAATAATAATTTGCAAAGTAACTTGTAACTACAGCTGTCAGTTCAATTCAGCCCTGAAGGGCTCTTTATCAAATGTGTTACTCTGAGGGATCATATGTGGTCCAGTTTAAAAAATGCAAATCACCTCCATGGGATAGAGTTCCTAAAACCAGAACAGATGTTATCAGCACTGACGTCAAGCTCCCACAAGCGTTATCTGTTTGAATAATTCCATAAAAGAGGAGGTGTGTCGAAGAGAACAAATAAACCCCATCCTGTCAATCTGCATATCCTGGACCCCGGGCCGTGGGTTTAGTCAAACGGTGGAGAGGTGGGAGGTCTTTAAAAAGGGCTGTCTGTCAGCTGCATCTCGGTTTGAACTCACTCTGTGCAGGAGGAGCGCATCAGGCAATGCCTTTAAGAACAGCACCACTTGATAAAGTGTCAAATTTTCTTTCTGTGGAGTGGAACTGACTATATGAAAAGGATCTCTTTGCTTCAATGTGTGTGACAGAGGAGTCTGGTGTTGTCCACTGTCAAACACGTACCAGATGACCATCCTTGTGCCAACCCTGATTCAGAGCAAAGCTAAGGTAGGTGAGAACCTTTTCTCTGATGCGCTGCCGTTCAGACAATACAGGGGAAAAAAGAATGGTTTGCTTTTGTAAGTCAGTGTCGGAAGTCTTTTTTTTCTTTTTTTTCTGACCTACATGGAGTGGAGCAAATCATGTGACAGGTGACTTTTGCATCATGTGCTCTTGCATTGAGCACATCACACTCGCATTAATAATTGTATTAGATTACATTTATTTGATTATTATCCGTCATGGGGACTCGTAATAACAGTCGAACATTTGGCTTGGATTGTCTTTCAGCTCACAAAGTTTTACTTTGGGAATCACTTTTTTTTGTAATGTTCTGTTAAATGCCACTTTTACCAGATTATTGTTTTTAATCTGCTTTGATAGTTAAAACCAAGATGGAACAGGTTTTTTTTTTTCTTCCTTTACCTTCGGGTCTCAGCAGTTCTGATTTTATGGCAAACTACAACACATAATCAAGGCAACACACAATCGTTGCAGAAAACTGCCTACATTTTATGTTTCATAAATCAAAAACCTTAACAAGGGTGTTAAGTGTGCAGCTCGGCATCATATTAGAAGCAGACAAACTAATTATGAAAGGAATACTTCTCGTCCCTGGCGGCTTCCAAAGAATTGTCTTTTTCCTCTCTCCCAACCGCTTAGATGTTAATCGGCCAATAAATAAATCATATTTTATTGCTTTTTGTTGGTTTCGCGTCTATCTGGAGTGTTTGTTGCAGAAGCTGCACAGAACACGCAGGTCAAGTGAGTCAAATGGGGGGATTTAAAAATAAGAATACGTTCCAGTGCAGACATTTTTCCTGCAGTTTGAGGAACATGTGCTTGTCACCATGTTTCAATCTTCAATAGAAGGATTAAATCCATCTGGATCCAGTTTTACCATTGGAGCTGCCAGAAGGTGCTTGGTAGCAGGCATCATCAACAACGGGAAGAGTCTCCAAGGCTTTCCCTCCATGGTAGAGGGCACTGTTTGACCGTTATGCAATTTATATAACTCAGGCTTGGTTCCTCTGAGGTCAGTTAAACATCAGTCACTGGTGTCCTTTCAGCAGAAGAGGCGCTGCACATATTGCAAGAACTCGAAACCTGACACTTTAACCCAAGTCAAGAAGCAGAATTGTAGCCCAAAAAATATTGGCCCCAGGGTGGAAATAAAGTGTTGTAACTGAAACCGAGCTGGTTCTGTGTGTTTTGGATGGAAAGGGAGAAAGTGTTTGTCTGCATACTGTTGAACTGTTCTGGCACAATCAGCAGGACATTCCATTTAGGTTTGCATTGAACCCGGTTCTCCTTGTAAAATAATTTATAAGAAAGGGCTTTTTACGAAGACAAGATGATCACAATTAGGGAGAGAAAAGTGAAATGTAGAGTGAGTGAGAGACTCCCATGTGGAGAGCATTCATATTGAAATGGTTAAAATCAGGATGCCTCGTTGGCCCACGGTTGAGTTGGTGGTTGAGAGCGTTCCTCAATTTTTGTCTTGTTTTTGTTATGCAAAATCTACTCGAGCGATGTTTGTCAAGTGAAAGTATTTTTTTGGAAGCGTTGCACTTTTTCAGCCGAGTAAAAACAACACATGTGTATCAGATGTAAAGCCAATGAGTGGAAGCCACGACGGTGTAACGTATGGTTGTGTTAGTTGCAGGTAAAGTGTCTGTGTGTACTTATGTTCCTGAGCTTCCGCCTGACTATGACTGAGGTCCCCGGTCCATGCAGACACTCCATCACGAGGGAGCACCTGCTGACAGTCAGGCATCTGGTAGGTGTTGAAACATTGGAAACACGTGTTGAATCAACATCAGAAACAATGTGGCGGTCCTCCAGAGCATCCCGGGCTGAAAAACTCTCCCCCCGTTGTTTTTTCTGCAGATGGATAACCAGTTGAGGAGCGGGTGCACGATAACCTACACAGTCATAGAACGGAGAAGTTTGGTAAGGTAACTTTTGTGTTATGTTATTCTTCCCCTCCAAAAAAAACCCCACTTTGATTCACTTTCCAACTTTCCATTAACTTTGCTTTCAAGTTTATGACCTGGCGTTCTGTTTTCACACAGAGCAAGTGTTGCTTTGTAAAAGCTGCTTTACCCTGGATCCTGGAGCTGCTGACCACCCACTTCAAATACAACCGGGCTTCGGTCAACGACGGCTACGTTCAGTCCCTGAGAGCGCTCATCCTCAACATCTACTCTCAGAAATGCGTGCCTCAGATAAATGAAGAGGTTGAGGTGAGTGCCTGTTTGCAGCCAGACCGGATGTTACGTAATGAAATCAATAATGAAAAACAATGAATACGAAATATGTGACGTGAGATAAATCTGCGATACTTGGGGTGGGAAGAAATGTAAAGTATGTTTCCTGGGAATCTGCCGCAGGACAAGCCAGAGAGTTTTGAGATACTCCACAGAGGGTCGTCTTTGGAGGCACTGCAATGGGCTTCGGATGTGCTGTCTGTTTACTGGGAGCTGGTGACGACGAGCGACGCACCGATCGACTGGAGATGCCAGGACGAATACACAGAAATGTTTGGCTCCACCACAGAGCTGTACACAGAGTCGACCATGCAACATTACACAGGTGGGAATCTCTTCCGCAGAATGAACGATGCAAAGGGTGCAAAGTTCTCTGAGATCACAGCATTGGTGTCATTTTCTACAGACAGTTATGGGAGGACTTCGGAGAAGGCCTCGCAGAGAAGACCAGTCAGAGACCTATACATCCTCGGCTTAATCCTGGTCTCCATCTGTGGAGGACTGCTACTGACACTCACCCTCTACTGTTTCATCACGCAAAAGGTACAAGCACTTCTATTCTGTTGATTTCTACATCACGTGTGCTGTAATGAAGTTGAGCCATGCATTCCAGTCATGTTGCACTCGAGCGGGCCTTGGCAGCCTGCCTGTGTCCTCTGTGACACTCGCTCTTGCAGCCCTCCCTCGCTGGTGAATACTGGACTCATCAAAATACGGACTGGACTTCACTGGGGAAAGCAGAAGGACTATTTTGCATCAGCATGTGCACAAAAGACTCAGAATGTAAATGAGTGCATGTATTCTTAATGTCCGATTTAGGGCTGTTTAGACACCATCAGTTATTATTTAAAATAATAACAAATCGTTATTTTTAAGTGGCTAACATAATTAAAACAAGTAAGGCAACACAATGGTGAAGAAGCATTTGACCCACTCATGTAAACCCTGGCATTTGCAGTTCTACAAACCACGTGTCTGTGGTGACTTTTCCAGGGAATAATCAAAAGGGAACAATATTGGATTTCTGGGAAGTGAGAACCAAAAACAGATATGCAACTTACTGCTTATATAAATGAAAAAAAACTTGTTTTGTCGTTGTAGCACGGCAAAATGTAGTATTTTTTTTATTCTAGCACCTTATCATACACAGAAGTCATTTAAAGTGCTGTACAGGTGGTGAAAGAAAGAAGAGTAGACGTATACAACAAGAAAAATGTAAATACAAACAAGTTTTGTACCACTTAAAATGTAAATAGTATAAGTAAGGATAATGTCCAAAGAGGTGTCCATTATCCGAAATGAATGGAGGCCAGAACCATTTTTTCACAATACATTCACTCCGTTAGCTAGTAATGGTTTGGAACCTGGAACAATCATTATCATCCTATAAAGATCTCATGCAATGGAAATGTTGTTCACTGCTGTAGCAAATAGGACAGCCCTTAGACACATCTTGGCAACTGAAGATAATTATATTTAGTTTGGCTCATAGAACCCTTTGGCCTCGGCTACGAGCTAGAAGCTAACGATAAGCTATCAAGATTCAAAGTCAATAACTTTGTGTACGGCTAACGTTGAAAAAAGTATTTATAATTTGATTTAACAACAAGGCAAGCTATGTATCAAGCCCTGTAATGACCAAATCAGTCTTAATATTTTCATAAGAAATGAGACCATGTGTTCTGTTGGGCGCAGTCTGAAGTAGTGAGACAATCACTTGTTGTCAGTAAGTTGGGCGGTGAAACTTACTTCCCGGCAGCGGGTGTGTCACAGTTGCCATTCTGTGGTGTTTAGACGATGAGGCACTGACAAACTACACTCGTTGTGTAATAGGATATTCAAATGTATTTTTTTAATGATAAAATGTAATTTAGCAGTTTCATTGCTAGAGGCAGAAACCTGCTAGGGGCCGCCAAAGAGAGCGAAATGGAGATCTTTGAAATGGTAAACATGATAGAGTTTCTTAACCCTTCCGACGTGGGTCCGCGCTGAACGATGTTTATGTTTTGTAAATATTCATAGCTCCGCGAAAAAAACGGCACAGCAATATGATTTAAATGTTGCTGGAGGCGCAATACTTTCCACTTCCTTGTCCTTTTGTCCGTTAGCTCCTATGTGACTCTCACAGGAGCTCTCAGCCTGTGGACTTTGTGTCGAGGTTCGCCTTTCACCGTGATTTGTCGATTCATGTGTCCGTCAACATTTTGTGTGAAACTAACTACTCAGGAAATCAGGAAAGCCCTAGGCACCTACCCACCTACACTGCAAAAATACACTGGTTTTCAGTTAGATAGACAACACACCTACCCACCTGAAAAACAGTGTTTTCTTGCAGTGTACTGCAAAACAACACTGGCCACAGAGAGACGGCAGCTCAGCTCAGATCAGCTGTTCAGTTTTACTATGCACGACGCAACTCACGACCAGAGTACATAGTTTGTTATTGTTCAGGAAACTGTTCTTGGAAAAATGAAACATGCACATTGTGTAAACATAGTAAATGGTTTGTTTTTAGTAGGAATAGTAAATATTTAGGGTAGGGTTAAGTCCTTCTTAATCCTTAGAGCCTACTGAATCCACCAATAACGCCAAATCGCTGGGAAACCAACCTTCGCCAAGATACGCACAACATTGCCATTTATGTCCAGCAAAAAAGATTAAAATTGACTTACTTATGGCTGAAATATGAATCATCAGGCCTTGTTTGGACTCTATTGTTTCCTCTCAGCCTGCAGCACATGGCTAGAGTGAAGCGAAGACCGTTCAGGGTCCAGGGAGGGAGTGGGAATTTTTAGTGTTGGCCGAGTTGACACGATCGCTCGAAAATCCTGAACTAAAATAATTACTTCACTCAAAGCCAAACTTCGCACATATACTCTCCTAACATATAGAGATATGGTATATATGAGTTATTAGTTATTATTCATTAATATAGTTACGATAAGAAAAAACATTTGTTTTGGGGGGGTCCTTTTCTGTGTACTATCATAAACTAATATACCACTAACACATATATGAACTGATTATCTATGTTCACAAGGGTTTTCTGTATGTTATAGCTTTTTTAAATTATTCAAATAGACCTTGGGGTTGAGGAGATATTCAGTATTTAGTTGAATGCAAACCATTCGCAATTTTCGCCATAAAATTGGCTGGGGTAAAAAAGGGTTTTCATTTGCACACCCCCATGAAGCTTGTTCTGTAGTATGAAGTCATCCCTCAGTCCCATTTTATCTCAGTCCCTCTCTCATTTTGGTGAAAGTAGTGACATACAACACTTTTGTGAACCTAAGACCTTTGGTAAACCCATTTCAAGCACCAAAACAGTTCGTCCACATGAGTAAAGGTATGTTTTCAAAAGAGATATGAAGAATTTCAAAAATCGAGCTTCAATTGTTCAGCTTTAGGGCCATATTTTCTCTTTACACTTGTGCCTTAGGACAATGGTGCCTCATTATATAATTGTTGATGTAACACATGGGTATATATCTCATATGCAAGTGCCTGTTAAAAGGTGAATTTAAGAAATTATGTAAAATCGAGTAAATGGCCTAAGACCCTGAAGGGTTAAGTTGAAGGGTTAAGTCCTTTGATTAACATTTCTTTGTTTGTTGTTGTTTTTTTTAGACAGGTTAATTCCCTATTGTTATTTGTTTATTGTTCTTTATGAGCATTCCTATTCGGTACCAACATGTAAAAAACTCTGAAATAGCAGCAGCTCCAGTTTATTCCTGTCTGCAAATGTGTGCAAATGTGTGCACATCTTTATCCTATCCAGGTCTATACTGTATGAGTTATTTAGTTCAAGCAGTGATTTTCAACACACATTTGCCTTTATTCATGTAAAAAACATAATTCAATATTCAAACAACTCCATTTCACAAAATGAATAATGCAGCCAGCAAGGCTTTTTAGTCCAATTACAAAGAGCTGAAGAACCCAATAAATCAAAAGCCCCAACAGCTGCAGGTGAAAACCGAGGTTTCTTGAATGAAAACCTGCCATTTGTTTATAAGGTGTTACACTAGCCTGTGGTATGTTTCTTTAATACACCGCTTCTCACAAGCTAACAACCTGTAAAGCAGTACTATCTGGCAATCTGGGAATGGTTTAGCTATTCCCGATGACCCGCCCTCCCTGGCTGGTAAATACTAAGCATAGCAGAAGAAGGTGGGGGCTGGACCTACTGGTGCTATTCTGCAGCTGCATGTGCAAAAAAAGTAGAAATTTATGCATTTATGCTCTTTTTCCTTTTCGGGGCTTTTTGGCACCTTCAGCTTCTGTTTCAAATGATAATAAATTCAGGGAAAGGCAAGGCAACTTTATTTCTATAGCACATGTAATACGCCAGAGCAATTTAATGTGCGTTACAGGGTAATAAAAATACTGGTAAAAGCAAAAGACTTAACATTTTTAAAAGTGCAAAAGTACAGCCACGTGATAGAAAAATGTAAAAGTAAACTAATGCAGTGAACATGAAAGGACACAAGAACACAGCAAATTCTCCCATGTTCAGATACACAATTAATTATATTAGAACCGAATGTTAACTGTAAAAGTAATCGACGCCAGATGTGTCTGCAACGACCACTGATGCCATGTTTGAGTGAATAAATACACTCACAATGTTATGGTTTATATACAAGAAAGAAAAAAAGATTTATTTACATTTCAATTCATTTCTAAGGTCTCTCTCTCTCTCTCTCTCCTCTCTCTATCCCCCCCTTCACCCTAACACCCTAACTATGCACACACACACACACACACACACACACACACACACACACACACACACACACACACACACACACACACACACACACACACACACACACACACACAACACACACTGAGCTATTGATATGCATCAATGCTGTGGAAATAGATGAAGGATACTACTTAGCTAAGCGTGCAAATCTCGAAAGAAACAATTTCTAGTCCAGAGTGGAAACAAGATTTCAAAGTGAAGCAGGTCTGGGTCAGCATCTGGGTTTGTCTAATATCATCTTGGACATTATTCCAGGTCTGCGTTGCATGATAACAAAATAATGTTTTGGTCGAACTCTTGTGGCAACCAGAAGGCTATAGGCTCAAACGGTTCTAACAGTTCTAGGTGGCTTAAGCATAATCATGCATGTATTTGGGACCAGAAACACAGTGAATCATAACCGTACTAGTACGATTTTGAAGTGAATTCTCTGAGTGGCTGGTAGCCAGTGAAAGTATTAAAGTATTACACAATAACTGATGTAATGTGGTCATATTTTCTAGTTAACGTCGGATCCCTGGCAGCGGTCTTTTGTTTTTAGATGGTAGCCAACAGACCATCAATGTGACGTTTGAAGGTCAAATCGGAGTCCGAGATAACGGTTTAAAGATTCCTGGCTTGACTCTCAGTTATGAGACGATATTCTCTCTTTTTCTTTGTTTACATCTCATTGATCCTTGTGGCGAAATCTGCTTCTGGACCAGATATATATTTAAAAAAGCAATGAGCAGCCACAGCTTGTGGACTAATTCTAATTCTTTTGATATGGCTACTGGCTAACATGCATGTGTTGTAGTTTGGGATGCAACTGCAGTATCTGCAAGAACATGCAGACTGCACATAGAAAGGCACCAGTTGGTAGGTGATAGTCAGAGTGGCTCATGGTGGATTGTAATTCCCATTAGACTAAAACTGGAGGGAAGTTTTGAGCACTTTTTCTTTGCATTAAATTGCATCACAGCTCCGCTCAAGTGGTGAGTTAACGGCAAACATATGGCTCCTTTAGAGAGCCTCTGACAGGTTGATTACATTACATTACATTTAGCTGATGCTTTTATCCAAAGTGACTTACAATAAGTGCATTCAACCATGAGTACAAACTCAGAACAACAAGAATCAAGATGCATTCATTGATGCATGAATAGGTCTTCACTAGTCAGAAGCTGGTTTTCTCAACACACAGGTTGTGTTTATTATCATGGCTGAATATCAGTCTTTGCATTGATTGTCCATGTGCTTTTTTAGCTGACTGTTATTGACATAATACATGCAGGAAGGGTGATGCATTGACCGGCAGTGAAAGCACAGACTTTGGACCCAAACGCAGACCAGACAGGCACATGTGCGCAGTAAATTGTTTCATTTATAGGAGAACCTGTCCAAAAGCAGGCAGGTATACGGGCGGGGACCTAAACTCCATGTGAGGGGGAAGATTAACCCCAAAAAGAACAAAGGAACAGAAGAGGTATGAATAAAATCTCCACACGAAGAGCAAACTCGCAGAAGAAAGTCAGGAAACACTAAACTGGAATGAAGAACATGAAACAAGGGAAAATAACACAAACAGAACACAAAAAGTCAGAACACTAAATCCTCTACAGCTCTCGACAAGATGCAACATAATCCAATCTTCTCTGAAGTCAGAGGGCAGAAGCCAGACTGCAAATAAAGTTACAATTTGGCCCTTTTCACAGGCCAGGGCTCTCTTCCGTATACGTTTCGAGGGAAACATATTTTGTTGTGGATTGCATTTGCTTTAGACGTAACACAAATAACTTTTTAGAGCAGCAGTGTGCAGAATTAAAGGGGATTTATCGGCAGAAAGGGAACATAATATTCATAACTAGGATTTCATTCGTGTGTAAATCACCTGAAACCGATTATTTCTACATGCAGACGGAGCTGGTGCTCCTCACGGAGTCCGTCCATGTTGCGCCGCCATGTTTCTACAGTAGCCCAGAATGGACAAACCAAGCGCGGGCCTTTTTCCTTCCCTCAAGGCCACCGTAGTTCTCTACGCGCCTCTCCAAGCGTGTAGAGAACTACTGTGAGCGGAGGGGTGTTCAGTTGGTTGCAATCTGAAACCGCACCACTAGAGGCCACTAAATTGTACACATTTCTCCTTTAAATGAGTCCACAGAAGTCCAAAGAGGTCTGGGTGGGGATTTTTCCAGCCTTTCCCACAGGACACTGCGTTTTGAGTCCTGTGTGAACCAAGTACTTTTGTTTATCAAAATATAAGCGAGTACATTTGTTACGTATTTGTTTTGTTTCATTCATTGAACCTAGTTTCGCAGCGTTTTTTAAATTATTTTTATTGAAAACAATCAACCACGTGTTTCAATTTTTCGACCGTAATCCAGGAGAAAAGGTGTTTTCCTGAGTGTCGTTTAGTCGAACGGAAACGACAGCGTTTATGTGTCAAACTAAATGGGATGCTAATTACTTTGATCAATTGCACCACATGTGTTCAGTCGTGTCAAAATGGCTGCTGTAAAAAGGGCCTTTTTTTTTGTTGCAATAAAGGGCTTGATGTAGTTGTTAACTCTCGTGTTTTTTGCCTGCTAGCCATTGCCTTCTTCTTTTGCCGCTCACTTCCTCTCCTTTCTTGCCTGCTGTTAACCACAGTGTGTGGGTACATGTTATATGTAAAACATCAGGTTTAAGTGCTGAACCCTCTCTGACTTTAATCAACATCACCTGTGTGATCCGTGTTGGGAACAGACGCATCCAAGGGCTTAAAATGCTGCACGAGGAAGTGGAAAGCATTGGTCATGACATCACTTTGGACAGATGCAGCCCTGTTTGGAATGATTGGATATGAAACAACCATCACTATGTTTGTCTCAGTAGTTGTATTTATTGTGTCACCATGAAGCCTGGGATTGGACATATGCTACTTTATTAGCTGGGGTCTTACATGCACAGTTGTTCTGTAATGGTTCTCAGATGGATCAGCTTTGTGGTCATAGTATGCCGCTGCTCTATGTTTTCCCAGTATATGTCTGGAAAGTGAAGCCAATGCTGAAACGTCTTAAAACTTGCAGTCCTCCTAATGGCGATCAGGGGGCGACTCCTCTGGTTGTATAGAAGTCTATATAAATGACTCTTCTTCTCTCTTGATTTATTCCCTCAGTAAACATTGTAAACATGAGTTTATGTCTCAATCTCTAGTTTCAAGTCTTCTTCAACACAGCATGATGTTCATTTAGTTCAAACAGACCATAAAGCAGGGGACGCTTTAGGGGCGGGGCTACCTTGGTTGCCACCACGATGTTGTCCGGTCTGAGAGTCGTCTGTGTTTCGTCTTACAGCTTTAACCCTTTCACAGTGTGTTTTCACTTTATGAAAGTTAATTGTAACCTTTTCGGACGCCTACAAATGTCTTATTCAGAGTTTAGTTGTACTAGCTTCACCCTCTTGTGTCACCTCTGGTTGCAAAGAAACAAGATGGCGTCCACAAACCAATGTTTGACATCACGGTGACCACGCGATTCTCCCGCAGTCCAAAAATGTGCAGGTCAGATTAAATGCTGAGTCGAACTTGCCCAAAGGTGTGAATGTGTGCGTATGCCGCCTCTCGCCCAATGTCAGCTGGGATCAGCTCCGGTTTGCAGAGGTCTGCTGTTACGGATAATGGATGGATGGTTGGATGGAATCCCATCACTAGTGCAGTTTCCCAGCAGTGAGAAAGTCAAAATCATAATGTGCGGGTCATAACGTCTCTCTTTTTCCTTTTTTTTTTTTTTTTCACAATTCAAACAATAAAACAAAAAAAAATCATAACAGAAAGAAAAAAAAAATGAATATCACAGTGCAGGAAGAGACAAAAAGCCAACTGGGCTTATTTGAAGCCTCCACCTATATAATATTTAAAATTTTACAAAATTACAAACATAAATTGAAATATGCATAAGAAAGAAAGAAGAGAAAGAAAAATAATGTAATCATGTCAAGTCTGTGTGTGAGTGTGTGTGTATGCATGTGTGCATGTGTGACCGTGAAAGTCAGCATGGCTTGAGTTTGTTCAGGGATATTGGATTAAACCTCTGTGGCAATTTCTAAGCAATGGTAACTAAAAATGTCGATATAACAGCTAAAACAAGAAAGAAAGAAAAAAGAAGAAAAAAAACACCAATACATAACAAACTCTTACGAAACAGCAATTAGACTTTCTTTTAGGCAATTTTTGGAATTTTTTATAGAGGGACATTTCTTTGTGAGGTGGGAAAAGTCATTCCATAACTTGGTTCCCCTAAATCTAATAGAGAATTGACCTCTGCTAGTCAGTAATTTCGGAGGATGAAGATGTGAAGATTGACGAGTTGAGTGAGAATGAATCTGAGAATTGACTTTGAAGAAGGTCTTGAAATGATCAGGAATATTTCCTTCACCTAAAAGTGTCTTATACATGAAAATGCAAGTTAAAGAAATATTAATGTTATAAATAGTAAGAATCTGCAGTTTGTGGAATAAAGGAGCAGCTGAGATGTGAGACTGTGATCGTGTTGCAATCCTAACAAAACGATTCTGGAGAAACAACATTTTTTTCAGAGAAGTAGGAAAAGTACTTGCCCAAACTATATTGCAATAAGAGAGATAAGGATAAATTAAACTGTAATAAAGAATAAGGAGACAGTTTGCAGAAACAAGATGTCTAACCCTCCTTATAATTCCAATGGATTTGTTTATTTTTCTACTAACACAGTCAATATATTTACTCCAACTTAAACTTTTATCAATGATAATTCCTAAAAATGTTGTAGATGAGACTTGAGGCATCTCAAGAGATTCAATTTTAATTTTAGTTAAATCCTTCGAGTAAGATTTGTTACCACTGAAAATAATAAAATTTGATTTTTTGATATTCAAAGATAGCTTATTTAATTTAAACCATGTAGCATAGGCGGTTAAACCAGCATTAGCTTCCATAATCAGAGAATTGAAATTTTAATGAGAGAGAACTAGTCGTGTCATCAGCAAACATTATCGGAAAAAGACTTTTTGACACATTGGACAAATCATTAATATAAAGTAGGAATAATAATGGACCAAGAATGGACCCCTGTGGAACCCCACATATTAGTCTAGCTTTGTTTGAGTAACAACCTTTAACACAAACAAACTGTCTTCTGTTGGCAACATAACTTTTTAACCATTTGTATGCAATTCTTGCAATGCAAATGCTTCTTTCTTTCCTGTATCTCTTTATATTATTTGTTTTTGCACCGTATTTTTCGGTATTTGTTTCAATCCCATATTTATTGTATACGCTAACTATTGTATAGAAGTGCCTTTGCTTTGTTTTTCCCCTTATTATTATTATTATTATTATTATAGTTACTAGTATCTATATCATTATCGCTTCGCTCAATTAAACCTAGACTTCATTTGCTCTTCATGTCTGTTCATGTCGGTGTAAATATGAAGGGACGGCACTTTGCTGCAACATATCACGTGACCATGACTACATAAAAAAAAAATGGTGTACAATTGTGGGTATTTATTTTATACATTTTATTCCCTGATTTGAACGTCTTCCAGGCTCTTTCCTCGCGAGATGAGACGTCATTTCAAGTAATCTATTTACTTGTTTTTGTCAAAACCGCTTGAAATGTTTGATGAATAAATCTGTGTAAAAAATATATAATATATATATATATATACATTCTGCTTGCACTCCTCTGATTTCATGTGTTTTTATGTTCCATATTTAATCCTTAATGTTGTTGTGTAAATGTTATTTATCAGGTTGAACACCCACATGCCTCTTTGTTTACCTTTTTCTTTTTATGTCTCCATTCTTCCATTGGTAACTGCGTGTTTTAACGTCACATTGCAATGAATTGTGGGTAATTTCCTTCGGTAAAGTTTGCATCTAATGCTGACTTACGGAAAGGGTTCATAAAGGGCTCTTTAAACCCTGCTCTCGCCCAATGTCCGCTGGGCTCGGCTCCAGCACCCTAAAATAGGATGAGCGGTTTGGATAGTGGAATGGACTTAATAACCCAAAATGTATTCTTTGACTGTGAAGCGTTCCGCTGCTGGAGATTAAAAAAGTCTATAAAAGTGTCTATAAAAAGTTGTTTACTCAGTCAAGGAGAATCAGTGGATTTCAATATTAACACCCTTGCTTGCTGGACGAAGAAATAATGAATCACCAATAAAAAAAAGTGTTACTTCCAGCAGCGTTTCCCTCCTCGTCATTTAGTGTTCCCAGAATGTTTTAGCTCTGACAAAATCTTAGCCAAAATGAAGTTCATGAGTCAGAGCTCTAGCTTTGTTTCTTCTTTTTTTTATTTCTTTAAAGTTTTAGAAATGAAGTTCAAGTGAATACTCGTCGTGTTTCATTTCATAAAGTATTTTCTTTCCAAAAAAACAGATATCTCACAACCCTCACAGATCAAGATCACAAACAAACTCGAGGTAAGAACAACTAATGATCTTCAAAACCATCCGTCTCTCCGTGTTTGTTGAAAGTCCCTCTAATGCATTCCTTTCCATCTGGACCAACGCAGAGACCGGCAGGACATGGACATGGAGCCGCAATAATGTGAGTGTCCTTCCCGCGTATAACAGTTACAACAGCTGCACCCGGCGCATGCATCACACCTGTGTCCGCCTGGTTGACTGCAGTACATATTCATCTCTTATTCTTTGTATTTTCAGTATTTCTGTCTCTCTCTCCGCCGGCAGCAACGAGCACATCGCTGCAGCAGCAGCAGACGGAGAACTCGAGAAGCTGCACGTTCTTTCCATCGTGAACAAGTTTCCCCATCAGTGTTGTTGTGTTTTGTTTGTCGTGTATCACGCTCACCGTTTTAATCAGAAGCTTGGCTTTGACTGAGAGCAAAGAAGGGTCTTATTTTGAATAATATGGTATGTATATTATGTATTGCAGATATCTTTTCCACTAAAAAAAAAAGTTTTATTTTTACACTAGTTATATATGTTGAACCATTTGCTACCACTTAACCAACTGTTTGTTATGTTGTTTGCCAAACATTTCCATAAGTTATTTATTAGTTTGACTCAACTATTCAACCACTGTATTGATAATAAAGCTTCCATCGATATCAAATCCAAACTGTAAATCTTTCCAGCTACCAGTGCCATTCATAAACGAGCACAATGAGCTCGCATCTAAAGAGCATGTCCGGCCCTCATTAAAGGATGCGGGGCAACCTAATTGCCCACATCCTGTTTGACTTGGCGCTTTATGACGACTCAAAAATGTTTTTGAATGTCTTTCCCCCATCATTGTCAGCCTTTGCACGGTCTTCATGCGGCCAACGTCTAAAAGTTACGACCAAAGATAACAGAACAGTATTGTTTCAGAGCATGAATACTGGAGAACATTCTGCTAATGATAAAAACACACCGAGCTGTTTTTACTGGCAGAGAGCTCGAGATCCGACCCCGACGGATACACACCAGTTGAGCGATGTGTCGTAACTGCCCAGGGTATCATCACAGCGAGAGTTGGTGGGAATACCGTGGTAAGGTCCACTCGCATGCATGCCGTTATTTAATATTCGACTCGTAAATCGCGCACAAACAACTTCTTCTTTCAAAATTAACAGGAATTATAATTCAAGGGTCCTTTTCGATGGAGGAATTATACAATTCCAGTCTATAATGTATTTAGTTTAGAAACACGAAAGGGGGCCGGACTAGATCGGCCCCTTTGTCATTTATCTCTCAGATGCAGCTATTTGAGACAGCGGAGGTTGTAATAATAAATTGCATAACGTCTCAGTTTGAGTAGAATTGGACAATTCCCCACCCTCTGAAGTGCATCACGTACCACATCCATTAAGCCTGTCAAAAGAATTCCCATGTGTGCGTGTGTGTGTGCTGGCCTCTGTTTTGTTTTTGAACAAATCTGTGTAGTGATAGCGTGTACTAATTATTGGATGCCTGGAAGAACTCAGTTCAACAACTTCTCTCGTTCTCTAAATTTATTTACTAAATGATCACAAGCAAAGTAGTAAGCGCTGCAATTGCAAAAGCAGTGAGTGGTACAGCCAACACGCAGGTTGGGCAAAGAACAACTGCCCCACCACGGAAGTGGGGCCTTTCATACACAGTTTATCGTCACAGGTTCGTCTCGCCTCGTCCTAACATCTGATTCGCTTTATCCTGTCAAGAGGAGGAGAATCCTGTGTTCTCATCTTTTCTCACAAGACTGGAACGTGCAACGACCAGTCTGCTTCCATAATGTCAATATACTGATAAACAGTTGTGGGTGTTGAAGTGCGCAGGCGTGTGACTAACTTCCCTTGAGAACTGGACATTTCATAGACACAACAGCTGCATAGCTGTGTTATACTGACCTCGCTAACCTGAACTTTAATAGACATGAAGAGTAATGCAATGAAGAATATCTACAGAATATAAGGATTTATATTATCAGTAGGAAGTGAAGGAGCGAGAAAACACACCGCTCAACCCAACAGCCGCTGGAGAACCGCTCGTGGCCTGTAATAAATCATTAACTATAAAAGATGTATTTACACAGGCTTTCGCCTATCAGTGTGCAAATCACTGTTGCGCTGGCTGTGGTCCATTTCACAATCAAAGACTTCAGCGCAAAACAAGAGCAAATATTTCCATAATGAAATTAGCTGCCTTTCTGCAGAAGATGAAACGCAGCTGTGCGAGATGAAAGGGCAAGTTGTCTTGCACAAAAACAATAAGGGAACTGCCCTCGACCTGTTAGTGGAGACCGGCTGCCGCCCTTCTTTTCTCACCCCGTCTCCCTGTTTCTTTTAACTTTAAATTAGAGAAAACAGAACATGTTGTTGCTTCTGAAATGATGTTACAGACGAAAAGTTAGTGGAAGAAATAACTCTGGAAACGGATTAATTCATCTTCCTCAAATGTAATAATAAGTACATAAGTAATAAGATTTACTTTACACACAAAGAATTATGATTCATAGCTTTCGCCGGTGGATACAAATTGAATCACGTCAGGTTCAAATTGGTCTTAGATAAATATAGCAGTACACGTTGGCTCAGAAATTACACCATAAAAGGTCTTCCAACAACAGTTATTATTGATACCAATACATGATTTATCTTTGTATAATTCAGAGGCTCATTTAAGGAGGAATACATTCACCTTTGATAAACACTTGATCACACAACTTTAAATGTTGATTACAAAATATTCCATAAATGTAACAGTCAAACAGTTCAGTTACTGATATGACAAGATATGATGCTGTGTCCGTGCCAAATATTAATACTTGTAAACCTGCTGTTTTATCACCTTGTGCCACATGGTGGAAGCAAAGACTGACTCTCTCCCATTGATGACAGGAAGTTGTATACAGGTTATAGGTTGCCAGACAGGGCACAAGCAGAACTGGTTGGCACCGGCCACATCATATTTCTGCTTAGTATGATATTTGTCAGGATACTAGGACTGATAATCGAATTAGTTTGTGGAATGGATTAAGCCCTTCCCCATTGGTCATCTGGACATGTGATTAAACAGCTCTGGTATTTCCTGTTGAGTAATACTGGAACTGTTTAATCATTCTGAATAGCAATAGTAGCTCTCATAACTGTTTCACAACACATTATCTCAAATGTGTGGCAAGAATATATGGTAAATATAGCAATGGGCAGTGTGACGGATTTGCGTAACACCCTGGATGAGTTGCGAGAAAGAGACAGAGACAGAACAGGCAGCGCTACACATCAATAAAGGCGACGCGCCGCAAACAGTAGGCCGCCTCAGCAGGAATGTCTTTGGCACTGATCTCGTTGGACTCCAGACGCAGCATTCTCAGCCTGGAGAAGTTGATCATGTCGATCGGGCCGCAGAAGCTGCTCAGGGAGAACTCTGAAAAGCACAGGAGGAAAGAGCTATGAAGGGAGGTCACATGTTCCAGCGGTCCTTAACCCTTTGTGGAACTTAACATTTTAGGCCCTTTCCTTGAAAATGTCATACCCAAACTAAAAAGGGTGTATCTCTGCAACCACTAGGGCTATTTAAACACTTTTGGTTATAATAAAAGGTACACATGTGAGATTTTTGTTCAGATGTGTAAATATCAGTCTATATGTTACTGGTTAAGAGTAAATGAAGATGACACACATAAAAAAATGAAAAGGTTTCAGGTCCGCCTATAAAAAAATCACTTTCAGGATGATTATTTCTTTGAAATGATGCAGCTGTAAGGTCCAACGCTAACCCAAATCATAGGACAATATGTGAACATTCTCTAACCCAAATCATAGGACAATATGTGAACATTCTCTAACCCAAATCATAGGACAATATGTGAACATTCTCTAACCCAAATCATAGCACAATATGTGAACATTCTCTAATCCAAATCATAGCTCAATATGTGAACATTCTCTAACCCAAATCATAGCTCAATATGTGAACATTCTCTAACCCAAATCATAGCTCAATATGTGAACATTCTCTAACCCAAATCATAGCACAATATGTGAACATTCTCTAACCCAAATCATAACACAATATGTGAACATTCTCTCTGCAAAGGTTTACTTTGATAAAGTGAAGCAGAACAAAGTTAGAGAGGGTTTAGTACAGAGAACATTCAGGCGAGGACTCAAAAATTTGCATTGGGGCCCATTTGCGCTTATCTGTGACATTTTAATTTTTTCATGTACCAAACCATATATTTCACTTGTATATTACTTATGGTGTTCAATACATCCAAATACAGCAGTTTTGGGCTTTTTTTCATAAAACAAGCTATGATTTACAGGGGGGATTGGATAAAGGCCCGACTGCCGACTGTTTCTACTTCAAGGTTAAAAAAGCAGCTCTGACCTCTGGTGGTACGGCAGCTGATACTTGTGTGTCTCTCGCCAGACAGCGACAGACAATGAATGGGAGAGTATTTTCTTTTAATATCCGTTTGGCTCTGCGCGGGCACCTCTTGTCACAAATATCCCTGATACTCAGTAGATGGGCACCTTTGATGTTCTCCTGTCCCGTGCCGTGCACATCTTATGCCAGTTTGTAATGTTCCCAGTCAGGATGCTTTCTATTGCTCCTCTGTATCTTGTAGTTGACAAAAACTTGGAACTGAAATTTCTGCTTCTTCCCTCGACAAATACAGAAGTTTGTGTTTCTTATTGATAATGGACAGGTGATGTAGACTGTAATCAAAGAAATATGCAACCTGAAAACATATTTCTGTATTTCTTTGCTTCGGAATTATTTAAGGTCAGAGATTGGTGATTTTTTTCAAATATTTGCATGCATGGATACAATTAAATGCCATACCGATGCTTAACATAAGGTCAGGGGTTCACAACCGTATACAGTAAAATTGGCTTCTTGAAGAATTCCATGTAAATAAATGTTTATATATTTGCAATATTGAGAAATGGGTGTTTGTGGTGACATTCCTGGGAGATTTTTTTTTTCATTGCATACACACAACAACTGAAGTATGGATAAGCAGGAAATGGCAGGGTGGAGGAATGGTCCTGCTTCTGAAATCTTGCTAGGTATCGCCAATTCACTAGCAAGAATCACACCATCAAATAGAAGTGTTTAACGGATTTGATAAAGGTAAACGTGATTGAGATGCGAGGCTTGAACTTCATGCAGCTCGTTTGCTTTGCCAAATGTGCCAAAGCAAATGTGCCAAACCCCCCCCAAAAACCCATACTACTTGAGACTAGATTGATCCGATTTCACATCTTTAAGACCTGGGTGAATGTAGTGAAGGTAGTCATTCGTCCAAGCTCTACAAAAAAAAAGGGACAGCATTAATCGAAGTGATGGTTATGAGGCAGAGAACTCGAAACATCTGTGGCAGATGAAAAAAAGACGAGCGGGGATGCTGCTGCCAAGGTTCAAGCAATGTGAGGATAATTGCATCTGACAGCTTCTCGGATTCTTTGCGTGGAAGATCTTTCAGAGTGATGTTATTGATCAGGTTAGATAGTAAGGATGGCTGGAAGCCAGGCTCGGGTCACCACATAGAGTTTAGAGAAGAAGCCTATTCCTCACGGAAAGGGCCAAGGTAACGAAAACAGGTCCCAGGACCAGATTGAACGGCGGGACGGTTATGATGCACTGGTTGCGTCGAGGAAGTAGTGGGAACTCTTCAAAGCTGACCGTTTAAATGAAAAGGTTGAGGGAGATCGACGACGGAGTTCTGTTCATCTATGATCTGTGGGGAGTTTAACGAGAACGTTGAATATGGAGGAACCGATGCTGGATAGGTGTCTGATCTATCTGATCTTCTGAACTTCTGGATTAAGAAAGCGATGTCGTTGGAATAGCCCGGATATGAGCTGCATCGAGAACGCACTGATGCGTTGGAGGGTGCTGGATTAAGCAGCGCGTATGATCTACTGCAAACCATCTTCCGTCATCAGACCAATTGTGTGGTATCCCAGTATACTAGTGGGTCCAACTGACATGAGTTGTGAGGACTGGTGGGGGACTAGGCCAACTTGCTGTGGTTGCTGGAAGTAAGCATCGGGAAGCGCTGACATCCCTGTGTTGTATGCTCAGAGTGTTATTAGAATAGTGAATAGTGTTATGTAGAGTTATGCTAGAATAGTATGTAACGGTACTGATTGAACGAGGAAGGACAGATTGATTCAAAATCGAGTCGAGACGGATGGCACGGCAGGTTAATGGTGTATTTACGTGCTCCGAGGATGATCGCTGTGTCCGGAAGTGGGACGTCGTTGATTTAAAGTTGTAATCGGCGCACGACGGGCTGGAACTTTTACCCTTGCTAGGAAACCGGCAGCAACGGTAAAGAAAGTACTGATTATATTTCATCTGACGCTTTTATCCAAAGCAACTTACATTTTTTCTATACACCATAGACACAGCAATTCGGGGTTAAGTGTCTTTACCGACACGCTGATTGAAAGACGAGCATGCTAACCACTGAGCCACAGTCATCTAGATTTTAACTCCTGAATATCAATATCAAACATGTTTTTTACAATTGGGGGGCCTGAGAAGGCTAAGGAGGTTTAAGACTGGATCTGTTACCCACATACATTACCAGATAGTGTGGGTCGAGTATTGATACCAACCGAGGCCCTGGACCGATTGTCGGGCGGGGGAAATGTGCGTTAAATTGGCGCAAAACTCCTTTAGTCTGAGCCCTGCTTAACCTGATCACCTTCCCAAATAAATTAGGAAAAAAACACAATTTACCAAATTAACATCATGCAGTATTGAAGAAACTAGCTATTGAGACCATCAACTCATCTTTACAATGTTTACTGAGGGAATCAATCAAAGGAGAAGTCTCATAGACTTCAATACAACCAGAGAAGTCGCCCCCTAGTGGCCATTAGAAGAAATGCAGGTTTAAGGCCTTTCAGCATTGGCTTCAATTTTCAGAACCGGAGATTTACGCCTAATCTTTGACATGTTTTGTTTATGTGAATTCTTGAGCACCTTTAGATAGCTGCGTAAATTATCCATTCTTTTTTTTTTATTAAGTAAATAAGTGGCCACATCCCACTGGTTGAGAAAAGCTGTTCAAGTTATCTAAGTAATCACATCACAAGGTTCTATCAAACCATCAATAAAAATTAGTATTGCTTTCCCGCTGGGACTTAAAGTATTTTCTTATGAATTGGAGATTTAATTCTATATTTTGTGAAGTTGTGTGTGTGAGCTTCCACTTAAGAAACTTTGTAAAACCTCTACGTCGGCATCAATTCAAAGAGTCTTCTGTCGTCATCTAATGGTTGAAAACCTGCCTTTGCTGCAGTCATGTGCGGTGTTACATCATCGTTAGGCGCGGTGCAATAAATCAAACTCTCTAAGAAATGGAGACTACATCAAATATGTTTTTAATATGTTGACCTTTATCGCAGCTAGAGACAATGTGCGTGAACTGGTGCATGTCTAAACAATTCAAACCCACACAAGCAAACATTCTACCCACATCTGTGCCAATGTGAGTTGTCTCAGTTGGTAGAGTGTGTGTCCTGCTGTGCGAACCAACCACAGTATAAACAGTTAAATCTGAGTTGCCTTGAGCTGTTTTTTGTGTGCATGACTAAATGAGCGGAAATGGTGAGTTAGCTGACATTATTTGACAGTATAAGTCAGAAAGCATCTATGTCATTCATGGTCTACTCAGTCACACACTTTTCACTGTCATCCTCAAAGCGGAGACCTTCTGACTATTCACTATGTAAGTACATTTTTGGCTCTTTTGTTAGTTTTTTTCGACCGTACTGTTTTTGTTTATGTCTGCTCTCCCTGGGGAGGGTTTGGACGGTATTGTCTATGCTTCCTACCTTGTTACAAATCAACAAAAAACAGACAAGGGCTTGTCCTTAAGTGTTTACTCACGTCAGTTTTTACCTCAAGACATTCAAATATGCAATTTAATTAAATTTATATGATTAGTTTTTTTAGCCTCAGAGCAAACTGGAATAACGGATTTTGGGGAAATGCCCTCCTTGTACTGTACATTTAACTGTTCTGTGCCTTGCTTTTCAGAACACTTTAATGACGTATCTTAAATTGTTAACAGACCCCTTTATCTGTTCAGGGATTCAATTATTTTCATTATTGTTGAAGTGGTGTGTGAGTAATGGAGGGTAATTTGGTGTCGAATGACTCTCCATTACTCCCCTCGCTTTCCCCATTAGCACTCAGGACTGTCAAACTATTACTCGAGTCAACCTTTACTCAATTAAAGACTGATCTCAGCATCTATCGTCAAGTAACTGCCCTCTTATTTCCAATGAGACGTCTAAATCTTGTCATAGGTTTAGGACCCCTACTGTACCTTTATAGTACACATAGTAACAGAGAAGTGTCCATACCTTTGATCTTATTGGCATGTAAATAAAGGTTCTCCAGGTTCCTACTGACAACAGGGATCTTCTCCAGTTTATTGAAAGAAAGGTCGAGCTCAACCAGCGTGCTGATGTTGAACACATTGGATGGAAGTCCTTTATCTGTCAGCTGGTTATGAGCCAAGCGAACAAACTGCAGTTTGGGGTTCATGGTGAGAAAGCCCGCCGGCACGCTCTCTATGACATTAAACTCCAGGTAGAGCTGCTGCAGCCTCCCAGGAAGGTCGTCAGGGATTTTCCTCAGCTTATTTCCCCTCATATCCAGCATGGTCAGAGACTGCAGTCCCTTGAACGCACCCCCAGCGTCCTCGATGACGTTTCCTCTGAGCTGAAGGGTGCCGAGGTCGACCATCCCCTCGAACGAGCCGGGGAGGACTTTCGAGATCTTGTTGTGACCGAGTCGCAGGTCTGTGATGGACTTCGGCAAGTTGGGGGGCACACGCGTGAGCTGGTTGTGATCCAGGAGGAGCCGGTCCAGGTGCTGGAGCTTGCTGAAGACGTTGTCCCCGATCTTGCCTGAGTCGAGCTGGTTGTGAAGCAGCACGACCCAGACCAAGTTGGTGGCGTTGTCGAACACCCCGTCCTGGATGCCGGCGATCTGGTTGCGCTGCAGGTAGACATACTTAACGTGCGAGGGGACGTGGGGGACGTGCTGGAGGTTGCGGCCGTTGCAGTACATGGCCGCGGGGAACCTCGAGGGGCAGTCGCACTCCAGGGGACAGTCGGCATCCTCGGCCCGCCAGCCGGCGTGCTGAGGACGCTGCCGCCCGCGCAGACGGGACAACCACTGGAACTGGCTGTAATGCTGGCTGATGCTCAAATCCACTATTCCCATAGTGATTAGGAGCACACCGGTCCACATGATCCCTGATGGAAAATCCAGGAAGAAAACATTGTTAAGTTCATATGACGTCAAGTTTAAATCTGTGATACACTGATAATATGAAATGTCTGGCAACTAACACTGAATTATGCTCATTTAAGACGGATCTACTTCTCTCTGCTCCACTTGTACACAATGTACAGCAACAATAATACAGTACAATAGTACAGTACAATAATACAGTACAATTGTACAGTGCAATAAACCTACCGGTTGGTGGGTCAGACACGATGCCTCCTCCCTTCCTCGTGTAGCCTGTGTCTTCCTCAGACTGAGTGGAATTTGTTGCTGCTATAGAATAAATACGTAGCTGTAGCCCTGGCCCCAGACACCCACTCTCATTACATGACATACAAACTACACTACACTACAACATATATCACCTCCAGCCATGCCAATATCAATCCCATCTGGAAACCGGAGCAGACATCTGCTTTTTAACAGCCCTGTTTTCCCCTTAGCATGTTGTGCCTTATCATTAGCCACCCTATAAGTCTGGCATGCTGTTTATTGCAGCAACGTAGAGGTTATGGAAATGAGGGGGGCTTATTGTATAGAACATTTAACGAACCTTGGCTAGACGCTGTAATTGGCGTAATGTGTCTTCTCATATAAAACAATCCCGCTTGGTTAAAACCCAAGTAGCAGCATGCTTCTGTTCTGTCCGTTATTGCAGTATGATGAACCCACTCATCCTCCTTCAACATATTTGTCCTTTGTGCCTCTTGTCCTGCCTGCTTCTGGTACTCACTACTTTTGTGAATTACAGTGTTCAAACTGTGGAGAAAGTTAACATGTGTTGGTGCTGGCGCCTGCAGAGAGGGGAGCCCCCATTATCCCTGGTGGTTGTGTTTGGGCCTTGTCATTCATGTCCGCCGCTGGAGCAGGAACACAAGTTTTCAGGGACTATGTTTCCCTCTGATTGGAAAACAGTCATTCAGCACAACGTTCTGTCGTCACGTAAAAGAATGTAATCACTGAATAATTACTTGACACAAGTGGACCTGAGGATACACAGATGGGCCTGTTTTGCACAAAGGACTTGGCAGTATTTTGGTTAAAGCTCCACCGAAAACCATCTTTAATCAAACCAAATACACATTTTCTTTCTCCATGTGATGTTACATGATCCAATATTTTAGAAGCCAGACCTGCCGTTCTGTTATAACTGTGATGCTGTATCCAAAGTAGCAGTAATCGGAAGGGAAATGAAAACATCCCTTTGAAAACTTCAAAGTTGGCTTCATCGTTCAGTTATCAGCAAACAATCTTCAAATTTCCTCGATAGTCCACTTTATGCAACGGGCACAAATATATTTTTTGTCTGGCAGGACAGCTTCACGTTCAGTCTTTGTGTGTGTACTGTATGTGTGTGTGCCACAAAGACAGTCTGAATAAAAACAGAACGCAAAAGCTGGAAATATTGTCTTGTAATTAGAGCAGCATGTTAAATTCACGACACTCTGTGTGGGTGTCATATATTCATGGGTCCAACTGAAGCCTGTAAAGCCTACATTATCCCAATTATATGACTACGCACCATAAATGTTTATCCCTGAGGAATTTTGCTGTTACTGCTGCAGCGTCCGGTAAACTATTTCTTGAATGGATTTCTCTGAAAATTATAAATAAGATGGACTGTATTCAACACACGAAAAAATATATACTTTAAAACACATTTGTGTATTTGCTGCTTGAAGGAATTCTTTAAAAATTAAAAGATCAGAAAGTGGTGATCCCTCAAGCATGTGCACACATGTGTCCATCTCAAAGGAACATGCTGAGGCTTAACATAATTATGGAAGCGGTTCTCAACCTTTTTGTAACTTGAGGTCCACTTCTGATTGGTCCAAAAACGTCCCAGGACCACCTTCCAAAAATAAAAGAGGAAAAACAACATGGCAAAAAAAAAAGGAGAACAATAAAGTGGGCTGTAAACATGTGTTATGACACGGTCAGCTGTGATGAACAAAATCAATATTCTTGCATAATATTTTGGGTTGCCAGTTGTGGTTGCATGCTCTCACGCTTGTGGTGACTCACACAAAACACTTTTTATTGCCAGTTTTACACTACCATTGACTGCCGGCTGACTACTCCAGACAATCTCTAGAGATAACACAGTTTAACACAGCAGAGTGCTTCTACAACCACACAAACTGCTGCATAGGGCCGCTGCTCTGGTTTTATTTATCTTGTTGAGTTTTTCATACGACGACTTCGAGCCAATTGCCTGCTACATCACCGTTTGTTTTTGAGCTTGATTGAAGTGTTTTTGTTTTACAATGTTTAACAGGCCATTGATTGCGTACATCACCGATTGTTAGTTGGCTACTTTGGTCTAACAGCTAGTGGCTAACGGAACCACCAGGAAACACACACTGCAGACAGCTTGGTGAATTTTATTAAGTTTTTGGCAAGATTGTATGAAATGTCTTATAAGACAACTTTCGAGCTGATTGCTGCATACGTCGCAGCTTGTTTTGATTTAAGTGTGTTTAAGGACGCCTTACATTAGTGTCTATCACAAAATGCAATAGTGCTAATTGTGAAATGTGGGGCTTTTATGTGTGAAAACAACTGTTTAATAAACCAATTATGATCATTTCCAAGAATAAAGTCTTAATTTTACGAGACATCCATCCATCCATTATCAGCCACTTATCTGTGGTCGGGTCGTGGTGGCAGCAGACCGACCCAGGCTTCCCTCTCACCCGCAACACTTTCCAGATCATTCTGGGGGATCCCGAGGCGTTCCCCAGCCAGCTGAGAGATATAATCCCTCCAGCGTGTCCTGGGTCTTCCCCGGGGTCTCCTACCAGTTGGACGTGCCTGGAAAACCTCTAATGGGAGGCGTCCAGGAGGCATCTTGATTAGACGCCCGAACCACCGCAGCTGACTCCTTTCGACACGAAGGAGGAGCGGCTCGACTCCAAGCTCCCCCCTGATGTCCGAGCTCCTTACCCTATCTCTAAGGCTGAGCCTGGCCACCCTACGGAGGAAGCTCATTTTGGCCACTTGTAATGTAAAAAATGTATTTGTTTTTTTCCCGATGCCCTTCCTAACTGACAGACCTCTGAGCGAGGTCCCAAAAGATTTGTTCTGTGTTCTTTTATTAACATAGATATGTACTCATATGATTAATATATTTTGCACACAAGTGCTTATTTTATCACAGTGGCGTTTGTGACCTTGCAATGAGCTTTTTTCCTCTGTTTTATGTCTTTATGATCTCCGAAAAAATTAAAGTTTTGTTCCCGTAAATTTGTGAGTTTTTTCTTCGTAAATATATCACATAAATCTCAGGGAATGAGTCTTTTCTCTGAAATTTCTCTGTCATTTTATTGTTTTTGTGTTTACATGCCAACACAATCACAATTTATCCCACCAGTGAACAGCTAATGGGTCAAACAACACACAAAACCACAGAGAATATCAAAAGATTTAATCCACAGTAAAAGACAGACATGATCATAGTGATGTGCAACCTTTTCCACATCCTGTTGCCCTCTAAACGTTTACTGTCCACTTTTATGTATTTATTTAAATGCCTGCTTTGAAGATGCGAGAAAATGAATTAGTGCTAAACAGGCAACAGTTGTCCAGTTGGCAGCACAGTTTCTGTCTCACGAGCATTGCTCCATATGGTCAACACGTTTTAGATACTGCACACCAACAATGAGAAATACTTGTGACCTCACATCAGCATGAAAAACACAAGATGTGGTTTCTGGTAACAGTCATTCAATTGTCAAAAATCAATGATGCTCAACAACACCCTCAAGGCAAAAAGTCGGTCTTAGCGGTTTCCTTCTATGAGAACAGTAAAACTTTAAGAGACATAAAACCCCCTAAAAGTGCCATTAAAGGTCACATAAAAACATGAACCTCAAACTAATACAAAAAATACAGTACTTTTTTCTTTTCTTCTGTGAGAGGATTTATGAATAATCATTTATGTGCACACAGAATATCTTTTTATGCTTAAAAAACTCCTTAAAGTACGTTTATAAAAATGCTTATATGTGCTTTATAAGGTTAAAAATAACATAATTTGAGGTAAAGAGAAATAAATTAAAACCGCTAAAAATATACTTTAAAGGTATGAGACAACATATCCCTAAAGCTCTCCTTTAAAGCTTTTTTCTCCAACTAAATCGGATGCATGCGTTTGTGTGAAACTGAATACCTCTTTGTTTCACTAGCCTGGAAGTTGTGTGGCTGAGGTTTTACTTTTCTTTCTTCTCTTCAAAAGCAAAGGATTAGTTGAGTCATCAATGGTTTTGATTTTAACTTGATCATAGTCCACTCTCATCGTTTGCAGGGCGTTTGTCATTTCCTCCTGATAATAGAAATAACAATATCACTTTTTATCAAACACAACCGGGAGGAAAACAGGAAAACAGTGTGCAAAATGCAAAATCCAGGTTTAAGTTAAAGCTAGATTGGATTTCATCGCGTGGCGACGGAAACGGGTGAACATTTTAGCATGAAATATTACAAAAATAACATCAAGAGCCGTTTCTGTGCATTTAAACACCACAGCAACAAAGTGACAAACAGAGCCAACACTTACCTTCACCTTCTCCCAGACTTCTTGCTCCTCCTGCAGCACGCGGCTGGTGTGAAGAGGCGTTTGAGGAACCTCACCCGACTGCTGCATTGAGCGAGAGAACATGAATAAGCGTCACAAACATCTCTCAAAAAGCTGCGGCTTCTCAGACAATTTCAAGCCTTCAGGCGGCCGCTCACATTTATCCAGGGATGGTTTATGAACTCGCCGATGTTCATTCTCTGGGTGGGCTCGGTTTTCAGTAAGTGGCAGATTAGCTGTTTGGCTGGAACAGGAATTCATCACCACCATCATCATCATAATCATCATCATCGTCCTTAAACAATCATATCTGCCTCTAACCAACATGTCATGCCGTAACTACTTATGTGGGACCAATTTTCCAGATGTCACCCGTGAAAGTAAAAAAAATAATCTGAATGCCTTTGCAAAGGTTTAGTAATCTGTTACTTGAGTAACAATACATTATAAATGTATCTTCTTGAGTTTGATTACATTTTTTGTTTGACGTGTCTTATACGACGACTTCGAGCCAATTGTCTGTATACATCACCGCTTGTTTTGGAGTTTGATCGAAGTGGTTTTTTTACAATGTTTTACAGGCCATTGATTGTGTACATCAGCACTTGTTAGTTGGCTACTTTTGTCTATACCGTAAAAGTTGGGTTACAAGCCGCTCATACCTCCGGTCAGTGTCCTGCTGTAGCAAGCTAGGAGCAGCGCTAGCTAGCGCTGCTGCTAGTGCTGCTGCTAGCACCCCGCTCCTGCTGCTAGCTCCCCGATCCTGCTGCTAGCTCCCAGCTGCTGCTGCTACTGGCCGCGTCCCCTCTGTCCGAGTCAGGTCTCGAGCCGGGGCTGGTCCCGCTACCTTCGGTGGTTGTCGGGGAGCTAGCGGAGACCTAGCGGAAGTTAGCGGGGGAAGTTAGCGGGGGAACTAGCATGAGCGCCAGCTGGCTACAGCGGGGAGCAAACGGGGACACTGACCGAAGGTAGTAGCGGCGGGTAACCCGACTTTTACGATACTGTTTATCATGTTTTATACTGTGTTGCATGTATCAATGCATAATGGATGTATTTTTTTAATGGTGGATGGAGCATGCATGGAGAGTAAAACTGAAAAGGGGAGGAGCCTATAGCACGACGAATTTGCAATCCGATTAAAACACCCGTTTCACTTTCCGCCCGTCTCACCTTCCTCAGAGACGTCGCACCACTCTGGGTTGGGGAAGTCATATTGTCCATTACGGATCCGTCTTTTCATTCCTGGGGATATCGCCAGACCTTGATGTGAGAAAAATGGAGGATATCCACAAAGTCTGTGTGTAACAAAGAAGAAGAAAAAAATCATATAATTAGAAGCAACTAAAATATTTTGAGAAACTTCACAGTGAACAATGTTTGATTGCAAGACGAGAAAAGTAAAATGACTCTGGTTGACTTACAGAATATACATAATGACGCCCAGGGACCACATGTCACAGGATCTGTCATACTTCTCTGGACCAAGAACTTCTGGAGCTGCCACAGTTTCAAGAGTAATGCTTTAAATCAGAGGAATCGCTTCTGTTTCACATTTAATCCCTTTGAAATTTCTACATCAAAATAAGGCCATAAAAGTGGTGCATTCAGGATTTTTACAACCACTTCACACGATGTAAGTTCTCATAACCCGCATCAGTCCTGCCACTTTCCATAGGAAGCAAAACCGCTAACTCCCCTTCCCCCAGGGGTAAACAATCATTAAAGCTGTTGCTTTTCAAAAGACATAAATGTAAAACATCTGCTTGTTAACAAATAATGAACTGAGAGTGGAGAGAAAACATCTAATAATACAAAACAGTATGTTCTGTAATGTATGAAGACGTGTATGGCACTGATTTATTGTCCCGCTGACACAGAAATGTGATCATGCTGCCGACACAGGAACACAGATCATCGTATGGGGGTTTCCATTCAAGTGAATTCATGGGAAATTTTGAAATGTTGCAATAAAAGAAATGCAAATTCGGCGCTTCCTATCAACTGGTTGGGAGAAAATAAACTGGAAGTAGTTTGGTCAGACGTTGGCGCTACAGGCTACTCATGTAATCCAACTGTAAACGGAGTAGAAGCAGAAGAAGAGTTCAATGAACCGTAAACAAAATAAGTCGTCTTGGCTGTCTAACCATCTGGAGAGATCTTCATCTTCAGGAACTTGTTTCAATTGGACAAAGCTTTAATTGTTCTTTCAAGTCAGCTACTATTGGCCATGTTTCATGTTGTCTGGAGACAAAGATGATATATATATATATATATATATATATATATATATATATATATATATATATATATATGTGTGTGTGTATACAGTATATATACAAATATAAAAAATATGCTGTGGTGTCTTACCAACATAGTAGGGGGTAAAACAAGGTGTAGCCAAAGAGTTTAAGGTGGTGATTTCTTTGGCAAACCCAAAGTCCGTCAGTTTGAGGAGGGCATCCGGCCTTTTGGAGGTGTACAGCAGGTTCTCTGGCTGAAAGAGAAGATATGGTCATCAGCCATGAGAAAAGAAAAATACAATACTTTTTTTTTGTAAAACTGCACTTTTTATATATCTTTATGCTACACTCTTAGAAATAAGGGTTCCAAAACGGGTTCTTCCTAAAGGACTGAATTTCTAGCCAGAACCATTTGCTCCAGAAGAACCCTTTTTGACTAAATGCATTTTCAAGGGTTCTTTGTGAGACTATGGATTCCATTAAGAACCCTTTTTGACTCAATTAATTTCCAAGGGTTCTTTGTGAGACTAAGGGTTCCATCAAGAACCCTTTTTGACTACATTTATTTCATAGGGTTCTTTGTGAGACTAAGGGTTCCATCAAGAACCCTTTTTGACTAAATGCATTTTCAAGGGTTCTTTATGAGGCGAAGGGTACCATCAAGAACCCTTTTTGACTAAATGCATTTTCAAGGGTTCTTTATGAGGCGAAGGGTACCATCAAGAACCCTTTTTGAAAGAAAAAGTTGTTCAAGGATTATTGAAAGCATGAGTGTTTAAACACCCACAATCCATCCGACCCACCCTAAAACTGTGATTGTGAACCACGATTGTTGTATGATGCACTGCACCTCATCAGCCTTTGGAATATAAAAGGGTCTAGATTGAACCCTCTGGGTGGGTTCTAGATCAAAACCCTTGTAGTTTAAAAGTCTCTTGGTAAAAACATCTGGGTGGGTTCCAGATGAAACCCTTGGAACTTAAAAGGTTCTCGATAGAACCCTGTGAGGGGGTTTCAGATGATCCTTGGACTATAAAAGGGCTCTTGGTAGAAACAAATGGGTTGGTTCTAGATGAAAACCTTGGAATATAAAAGGGTTCTGGGTAGAAACCCCCTTGTTAGCACAGTTAAAAGTTGTAAAGGATAAAACCTCCAGAGGGGGTTCTGGATGGAACCATTACACCAAAGGTTTCACTGTAGAACCTCTCATTGGAAGTTCTGGGTGGAAACTTTCACAGATGGTTCTAGGTATAACCCTGATGTTCTATGAAGAACCCTGTAAACGGGTTCCAGGTTGAACCCTAATAAAAAGTTCTATTAGCAACCAAAAGGGATTTTCCTATGAGGACGAGCCAAAGAACCCAATATGGTTCTAGTTACCAAGAGTAAACAGCAGATAATAAAAAAAATACAATTGGAGCCCGGTGACCAAATCAAGATACATAAAATAAAAACTGAGAAGGAAAAGCTTCCAGTGTTGGACGTGTTCATGGAAACGATTGTGGGTTTGCCATGTGGGGCGGTCCAGTCTGCTTATTTCAGCCAGGAGGATTTTACTTATTACTGATTGTTCTATTTGGCCTTAAATATGGGTCCTTTGACAGGATATTAAATTGTCAGTGGCATGAGAGCACAATGACATCAAACCCACAGCTTTATTAAGTTAAGAAGAACTTTGTGTTACAAGTTTAGTCTTTACACAACGTTGCGTCAACACAACGTTGACGCTACCTTGACGTCTCTGTGAGCAATGTTGATGGAATGCAAGAAATGTATGGCTTCTCCGATACTTTTCATGATGTCAGAGGCCTCTGAGGAAAAAAGGAAGTGAAGAGAGAAGACATGGGACACGAGTTCAAACAGCAAGATGCAGATTTAATTATACGTTCAGCAACACATTTTGAGATTGTTAAAAGTTAGAATCCTTTAGTTTTGTCCTGGTTCACCTGTGATTTGGCACACCTGTGCTGATGAGCTCTAACGTCTACGAAGCTCTTTAACTTTAAACACCATGGAACCAGTTTTGGTTCCAGACTTTTGTTTCTTTCCCCCTGTGTTTGAGTCGTCGTAGGAACCCCAAATTAATTCCAATACTTGTGTTTATTGTATGTATTTGTTCAGCAAAGTCTTGGGGAAAAAAATTATATCTGCAAAAAAAAAAAAAATTTTAAAAGATATTTTGATCATAACTATGAACATCCAGCACGATATGAGCAAGATTTCCCAAAAATGCCTCCTTGATCGGTCACCAAGTTTTTCAAACTGTATTATGGTGCCCTAACAACAGCCCACATACTAATAAGACACATTTTTAGAGATTAGGACCTAAAGAATCATAGTAGAACACAGCATGTGGGTGTTCAAAGGAGTTTCAGTCAAAAAACTGTGTTGTTCGGTTCAAAAAGGGAGTTTACGTAAGTACTTAAACTTAACGGTTACTTTAATGATGTTTCACACCAGATGTCTCTTCTCACAAGGGTTGCGGTATTGTAGCAATTTAAATGAAGTTAAACAACGATGTGGTTCCGGAGATAATATGTTGTTGTTTTTTTGTCTGATAATAGGCGCAGGGGGATTTTCAAACACTGTTTTTAAAGGGTTAAACTGATTTCCACTGATGATGCTGCTTGTTCACATCTCATTAATACATTTAGTAAATAACAATATTTCATCAATTGTCAGCCTTTTCGCGTATTCTCCCTCCTTTCGTCCGAACCGGTTCCATTCAGGGGACAAAAAAGGACTCAAATGTTCATAAACCTGGTCTGAATTGACAGTTTGATCTTTTTGTTTAGGTCACTGACCGGGGATGCCAAATGTAACAGGTCTCGGTGGGATAATCGTACATTGCTCTGTTGTGTTATTCATCAACCAGTTGTGTGCTCCGTGAAGCCGCTTTTTATTTACAGCAGCTGTGTTTCGTGTCACTGCAGAGTAAACACACAGGTGGTAATTAATACCATCAGGTATGGCCCTGTTCCATTTGAAACATGTCTGAAGTGTCTTTCATGCATTATTAGTCTGCCTCTCTCTCTCTTGCAGCTCTCTCCCACATGGTCTCCCGATTTTGGTTTGCATCAATCTTTCTCTGCTCAAGTCTGTGTTGGTGTGAATAAACTAATTCCCTTCCCGGCCCAAATCACACCTAATAATTCAAATAATTATTTTCATGGGTTAGATGAATATTTATGAGCTAATAAATTCCCGTCAAAGCTTTGGCCCACCTTCAAACTGAGCCGAGGGAACTTGTGTATTCTTTCTCCTTTTGTTTGAACCTTGAGTGAGTTCGGGACACAGCTGTGCTGTAGCGGTCTCTATTCTGCAATTAACTCTCTATAAAGTAGCGTTTCCAAGAAAAACATGGCATGCATGACTTCCAGTGTAGTTTTTGGGTTGTTGCAACCAACGATTATTACTTAATTTTGATAAATGTTCTTTATCACTCAATTCAGCACGTCTATTAAAATGCCAATTGTGAAACATGTTAATACTTTGTACTGTCCAAATATTCAATTAAATTCTCTAGTTGGGTGGAAAAGGAATCACTTTGTGTGGATAGCAATGAATCAACCATGTCATGAAAGTAAAAAGGCCAATTATTGACTGGCCCAAGAATCCTGGGACCTGTAGTATGAAAGCACACTGACCAACTGTCAGCAACCAGGACAGAAAGCTGAAGGATTGTAACTTGGACTTGACTTGAGAAATAATAATCTCTTTACCTCTTTCTGTAAATGCATGATTTCCTTTTCCTCTGTCTTGGATGTGACTGAATAATTCCCCTCCATCCATACTGAAAACAAACAAAGAAAATGGAACATAAACACAGTGTAAAGAATCTGCATGTATGGCATGTCCATTATTTTTCTCTTAAATAAAATATTTTTTCCTAGTTCTTAGGTGAACCAGGAAAACATATTTTATTGAGGAGTAAAAGAATGGACATGACCACAAATGACACACACAGTTGTCCAAGGGGGTATATTACTCACTTAAAATGAGTAATCCCTGTTGCTTTCATGGTGATTAACCTGAGTGGCCTGTTTGAGTCCTTCAAATTTAGCAATCTTAAAGTTAAACTGGGTGTCAGGAGGTTGTGAGGACCTTTGAGATGTTCCAAGGTAAAGAATCTGGATCAAGGGTTACACAAGCCTCCTCCGAGGTGCTTAATAACACGTTATTTCGTATGTTCTGGGATAAACTGTACTAACTTATTCTTTGCCTAACGTATTGCGTTATTTTGTCCTTTTCCTCATTTTAGAGCGGATTACTTTGCCAAGCTTTATGACCCTTTACGTGTCACGAAAAATGATTTTCCTCAACGCAATACTGCTAATGCGAATTTGAGGTATACAGTAAAAAAGGCTCTGGACCAAAATCTGAAACAGCTGGAGGCATCACTCACTAAACACGCAGTTATTATTTGTCACTTTTAGTATTCTGGGTGAGGTTTGAATTATAACATAACATTAATCATATCCTAGCCAGCTTTAAGAACGTTTTCTATTATTTTGTTGCATGCGAGTTGGCCGTCGAACAAAGTGGAAACCTGTCCGATTGTGTGTTCGACAAAGCTGCCTCGGCCTGCTTTCTATTACGTTGTTCCCCCGCAGCGTTTAGAAAACTGCTCACCTCGGTAATGGTGCGGATTAACAAAGCTAACATTATGCAATTATGTTTTAAGACCACACACAGTATTGGCTCTGGATGTGTTTGTGTGTATGTGTGTGTGTGTGTGTGTGTGTGTGTGTGCAGGAGAACACACCACTCCATGATGATGAGGAGGCACTTCTTGCCCTGGTAGAGGTTCTCATAAACGTCGATGATGGGCACGATGTGGCGGCACGGTGACACCCTCCAGTGGAGCTCCACCTCCCGTCGGGCCTCCGGACAATCCTGCAGCATCTGAAACGCCAGAGCGACCAACAAATCACCGGGCGTGAAGACAGACACAGTCATGTGGGCCTGCTCTCGGTTTAATATGGTCATATTTAGTTTGTTTTGAATCCTGCAAAAAGGAAATACCATTCTCAGTAGATGTTTTAAAAAGCAATTACAGGGCTCAGGCATTTCCCCTTTAAAGATGTTAATGCAAGAATTGGCTTGGCCTCAGTTGCAAAAAAGAGACGCTTTGTTGATTCATTGATGGAAAATTAATGACACGAAAGCAATTAGTCTTTTCTATCAAACAACTTTTCTCTTTGTACTACATGCGGGTGAACTGATTATCTTTGGGTTTTGGAATGTTGGTCCCACAAAATGAGATATTTGGGGAATTCTAACAGGCGTTGTTTACTATTTTACGCAGTTGGAGAAAGAAAACAATTAAAAGGCGTGGTTGGTAATCTTGAGAAACGAGCAAGCAAGGACAAGGTTGACGTATTTATTATCCAACCGAAAAAAAAAAAAACACATACCGGTGTTGCCAACTCATCTCCGATCAAAGTAGCGAGCAGCGCCAGCTCCAAAAGTCGCTGAATTTATCAAGAACGCCGTCAACGCCGACAGCCCATCATTTTCAGACCTCCCTCCGAAGCCACGGCCCCAAAAATGACCGCGATGAAAGCAAACAGTGAGCTTTTGTTCGCTTAAAGCCTTTGATTCATTGGTCGCTGTCAAGATGTGATGAGAGTTTTTAACAAAAATATCAAAAAAATGTTTTTTAAGACAATCTCGAACCCGGGCCTTTAACTGATAAAACGATCTGCGGATCAATCAATAGTGAAATGATTTATAGTTTTACATCAGCTGCAGTGCAGTCTGCCAGTCGGCCGGTTCTGCTTTAATCTTGGCTCTTGTTGGAGAACACACACTGTAGATCAGAGGGGGGGTCTCGCCCGGGGCGTAATTACGTGTAGAACCGCCACTGTACGTCGGGCTCAACACATTTCTGTCAATACTGATAACAAAATGTATACTTCCTTCTTCCACAAGTGTTGTGAATTTCAGTCGCATTCTTCTGTGACATGTCCACGACGTAAATTTGCAGGATGTCAGTTTTACAATCTCCTTTATCGGACTCTTTCGGAGGACCTCGAGCTATAATTTACTATTTAGTGTGGTCCATTTGCTTGAGTGGATTAGTCTGTCTCGCATATGTACATCATGATGTTAAGCTCTCGCACAGGATGCGCTGCGTTCACAAGAGCTCGGAGACGTCAGTGCCAGATCTGAGAGGACGGGCCCGTGGAAGATGAGGAGTTACCGATGTTCAAAGAATCCGAGTAGGATGCCACCTGTAACTGGAGGATTAGCTCCATAGTTATGCTTCGGTCCCTGGAGCTTTAAAAGAACAGTGTGCAGCATTTAGGGGATTAACTGGGATAAGTGTCTTTTTAAAGGAATACACTGTTCCTTTTAAAAGCACTCAGGGGATTTAAATGTGATAAAACATGAATAAGTGTCTTTTCTTCAAATCAACAGTGTGCATCATTTAGGGGGATTTAACTGGGGAAAATATTAATACTTGTGTTTTCTTTAAAGCAACAGTGTGCAGCATTTAGGGGATTAACTGGGATGCAATATTAATAAGTGTATTTTCAAAGGAATACACTGTTCCTTTCAAAAGCACTCAGGGGATTTAAATGTGATAAAACATGAATAAGTGTCTTTTCTTCAGATCAACAGTGTGCAGCATTTAGGGGGATTTAACTGGGGAAAATATTAATACGTGTGTTTTCTTTAAAGCAACAGTGTGCAGCATTTAGGGGGATTTAAATGTGATAACATATTAATATGTGTGTTTTCTTTAGAGCAACAGTGTGCAGCATTTAGGTGGATTTAAAGGGGATACAATATTACGTTTTTCTTTTCTTTTTTAAAGGAACAGTGTGCAGCATTTAGGTGGATTTAAAGGGGATACAATATTACGTTTTTCTTTTTTTTAAAGGAACAGTGTGCAGCATTTAAGGGGATCGAAAGGGGAAACAATATTAATAAGGATTATTTTCTTTTAAGGAACAGTCTGCTGTCCTCCAAAAAAAAAAAAAAAACCTGCACTGACCATGGCCGAACTAACTACAGCATTATTTCCTTCCAATGAAAAAGACCATATGTGGGTGATATTTTTGTCAAGAAATCATATCTGATGAATGCAAATAGGCAGAAATGTCAGAGGGGACATTCAGTTCTCGTCAAAAATAATTAGCAGCTGAAGTTTACACAAATATGAGGCTCTGAAGGATAATCACACACAAAACAAATGTCGGGAAAAGGATTGTTACATTCGGTTCCTCCATCTTGTTTACCCATCTCAAGCTTCCTCCACTGCTGAGCATGTGCTGTCAGCGTGACACCCCGTCCCGCTGCAGCCCACCACACGTCATAATCCCTCAGCCATCTCAGGCCTCTCGCACCGGGCTACTTTTAGACACAGGCATGTTCTCCCCTCCCTCCTTCTGGCTGGCAGCAATTTTTGGAATGGGGAAAGTCAACACTCCTGTTTGCAAAACATACACCTTCAACACGGTGGGCCAGAGAGGCCAGAGCCACTTGGACCATATATATAATTTACAAACGGTAGAAAACATAAATTAGACTCCTCGCAAATCCCTCTGTCATTAACGTAGCTCTTAAATAACAAGTCCACATGAGAGGCGAAGATCTATAACTCACTTCTAATGCCAACGTTCACCTCACCTCTTGAACTCTGCTGAGCTCTAAATACAATTATTACCCTTAAATCCAGATGTGATAGCAGGTGTCTATATTGTTGGATATACATCACACGCCTTTCATCTCTTGTGTCTTCATCCAGAGGAATGCGGGGCGATAACGCACTGATTGATCTCTCCCCAGGGTCTGAAACTGGGAGAAACCCGTGTCTGAGAGGCAGATTTTCCAGAAATCACATGACACATCCTCAGCGCCGAGGCCTCGGCCGCACTTCCTTTGCCTGAGAAGGTGACCGAGGACGGACGAACCTCGTCGCACGACAGTCCTCGCGGGCCAGGCGTTTGATCCTGCTCGCCAAATAATGAAAAACAAGTTTCAGCAGCTTCTCAGAAAAGAAGTTAAGATGAGGAAGTGTAGATAACAAGTGTCTGGAGCAGGAGAGGCCCCCGGGAACTACTGGTACTGTCGCCTGCATGTGAGGGTGTATGCGTTTGATTCAATAACACAATGCTGTTTTGCAAATCCAAACTATTTAAATGGAGATTATATTCAAATCTGTGCGATCTATTCCAAAACCGCTGGACTTTGTAATGACCTTGAAGATAAACCAATACAACATAGAAGCGTCATCCTTCATAAAGGTGCTGCATTTAAGCAATATAATCATCATTATACAGAAAGACCTGGTGTTATTAAGACGTGTTTTTTTCTAGCGCCTGCATAATGTGCCACTGCCAAGAGGTCATGTGACCGGTTCCAGTGTCAAAGATGAGCTCACCACCTCTGACGCATCCCGAGAGCCACAAACAAAAACATCAGACACGTCTGATATCAATATCAAACAGCTATGACTGCATGGACAATACTGGAGCTTATATATTTAAGGCTACTATAGAAAATACTAAATTATAATGGTGTAAAACTATCTATCTACATAATACTTCATATTTGTAATAAATAGCCAGGAATAAAAAAAAATAATAATTTTAAAAAAAGCTCACACAGCGTGCATCCTCCTCTTATTAATATATTAGTCACCAATGTAAAATGAGTTTAACAGGATGGTAGGGTAACAGTACCTTTAGTGCATACTTTGCTCCACTCTCTCTGTGGAATGCTTCCAGCACTCTGCCATTTATCCCCGAGCCGAGCACCTGACTTGTTACATTGTACTCGTCTGTTATGACGCTCCTTCTGATCTGAAGAGGGTTGTTAAACGCTTTCACGAAACACTGTGGTGGGAAAGGAGCAGAGTTCAGATTGGGCTGCTGCTGCTGCTGCTGCTGCGGCGGCTGCGGACTCGGGAGAGCCGGCTGGAGCTGATTCGACATGCTTTAACTATATGAGTGGTAACGACCCGTACGTCCGGCAGGTTGCGTGTTCACCGCCCGCTCCCTGCGAGACGGAGAGTTCACTGTCTCAGCTGCAGCGCGTGTTGTTGTCCTTGTGTGACATTAGCCTCCCCCCAAAAAAGTCCTCCACCAGCAGCGGAGTGATTTAAAAGGAAGTCAGCTTTCATCTGGGATTCTCCACGGGCTGCCAGAACAACTTGTCCCGGTGCACAAAAGTAAATAAATCACGTAATGAATACTATTAATCAATCACGGGATAAACGAATGAGCAAACTTCCGGGGCTGAAATGGTGGACTTGAAAGCAGCATCTCACTTGTGCCTGGGAAAAAGGAAGGTTGCTCCTCCTCTATTTCTGAGAGGCAAGAGGGAGATCTGAATTATAATTTTTCAAATAATAGGCTAATTGGTTGAAATAAACACATTTCCAAATCTCAGTGTCATTTATGAAATCTCTTTCTGGAAGAAATAATAACATTATTGAAAACAGTTTAAAGGGATTCAACAGCGACACCTGCAGGACAGAGGAGTACGGGCTCCTGCTGTCCTCCTTTCGGGCATGACATCTTGTGTCAATCAATTGTTGGTTTTGTTTTGTTCATGCTTTCGAATCTGAATCTGAATCTGAATCTGCCACGCTCCCGAAGATATAATCAGGAAATAGTGTGCAGGCGCCTGGGTAAAGGAGGGAGGCGGAGCAGCTGCAACCCCGACTATTATTCCTGTGGGATCACTTGTCTTTTTGCACCCACAACTTTTTGATGCCATTTATTTCTTCTTTTTTTTTTTTTTACATTTGAGCTAGTTTGCATTCAAAAACATTTATAATCATATGTAGTATATGAATACAAAATTACATTTTCTGTCCTTAATGCCATTTTCTCAAATGAATCCGGTCCAAACTTCCTTAGTTGATCTTTCACACTTGAAGCACACAAACAGGACACACAAACCCACACTTCCACTATTTTCCTCAAAGCGCCTTCATCTGCAAACAATTATTTTGTCATATCCATTGGTATTTTTATATATTTGACTGACAACCATAGAAATAGAGTAGGAGTAGAACGGACATTCCAGTGGTTTCTGTGGTCATTTGATTAGTACAAAAGATTTGATTATTGTTAAATTGTTATTGTGAGTGACAGTCAGTGGGGGCCGTAAAGGGTAGTCACAGCTCGCCAGGAGGGAAGCATAGTTAGCTGGGAGTGCGGTGTAAAGAGGGACCGTTAGCTCCTTAGCAGGCGTGCTAAATAGCTAATTCCACCATGCTTTCATGCTACATCGGTTACAGAAAATAAGGCGAACAAAGTTGTCTCCTCTGGCGATAGCAACGTGGTTTTCCTATGCTCTTTTTAGTCATTACTGCACAAAACTGTGACTCGCTATAAGTCAGTTTAGATCATATGGAAGTTAGCCCGCTAGCCCGCTACACACAAAACATAGCCACTGATCTGACCGTCCTGCTACGTTGATATGAATGTAACGTCCTTTCTACTCCTATTTTACTCTCCCTTGACGTGTTCCAAGCTCTACAGCTTGACCGCTCTGACCTTAACTCTTATCTTCATATCAGAAAAGTCTCCGAAACCCAGACGAGACGTTTTCCTCCGATTGCCATAATAATTTGATCATCAACCCTGACATGTCATATGGTTGTTCCACTTAAAAAGAACACTGACGCCACTGTCTCTTTATCTACTTTAGGTTTTCTTATCTCTTCCTCCATACACACCATCCATAGTGCCTCGACCCCCTCTAATCCATGCCACCACAGCGCTCTTCTCCCAGACATACAGTAGCCTCTCACTGACCATCTGGTCGGTCAATTTACAGACATGTGATGTCAAAGCAATAGGCCTGTGGTTTGTTGGCCTGCTGGCATCCTTCCCAGGTTTCCTTGTTGGAATAATTATCGCTTCCTTCCATATTATTTCTTCTTCCCACTCTTTATTAGTCAATAACATCTTAACAGTCTTCGTAAATAACATCTTAACAACTTGTTCAGTCCCTCCATATTTCAGTGTAGAGAAGGAGGAGTAGAACAGACTTTCCCGTTCAAATTGATGTAGCAGGATGGTCAGAGCGGCGGCCATTTTGATGTGTACCGATGCCACTGCGACAATTGCAGCGCGCTAACTTCCGTACTTAATACTTCCATTTTGTTCATCCTCAAGCACGTTGTCCTTGTTGCCTCCATTGACTGTATTTAAGAAGTGGACGTAGTCAAAGTGACGCCACCCGTTGTTTTAAGGACTGCTATTTTGAGGCCCTGAGTCGCCATGTTGTTGTTTTTTGCTGCCAATAAACGGAAGTTACCATATTTGGAATGTGGAGGAGTGACGTAGAGAAGTATAGGTCTCTGTTAGCGGCAGCGACCTGTCAATCACAGTAAGCATACCCAGCTTTATGGTCTATTTGACTCAAATGGACCATAATGTACTGATTGAACATCACGCTGTATTGAAGAAGACTTGAAACTATAGAGATTGAGACCATAAACTCATGTTTACAATGTTTACTGAAGGAACAAAGGAGATCAGCGCACAGTTAATGTTTCAAATAGTTGATCTACTAAGATCGTCTTTTTATATCTCACCTGCGTAGTTTTTCCTGGATGTGCGAACAAATGGTCCGATCTTCTGTCGAAGTATAACGTTGCGTAGAATGGAAATACTCAAGTGAAGTACAAGTATGTCCAAACTGTACTTAAGAACACTACTTTATTTAAAGTACTTGGTTACTTTCCAGTATTGTTGTTTCACCTTTCTAACTCTCCTGTATTCAAAACCAGGGCGGTCTCAGCTGTTTATTACAGTTTTATTACATTAAATAAAACTTGATACATCAAACAACTTGTCAGGTTCGAACGAGGACATTCTGATAAATACATGCAGGGTCGGACAGGGAACAAAATTCATCCCTGACCATTTTCATCTGGACTCCATGTTGTGAAGAAGATGCAAGCTGAGATAATTCAATGAAGGTTTTTGGATCAAAAGATATTTTGGAAAGCATTGTGTCCAGTGTGCGTGAGATATGTATTTGTCTCTGATGGTGTGCAAACTAAGTGACTTTTATTAAGACGGCAATGACGCGGCAAACGGCAGATATTTGGCTCTGATGCACGGTCTGGCATGACAAGATATGGATCAGTTAATTTTTCAATTCAGTTTATTTTATATAGCCCAACATCACAAATACAAGTTTGCCTCGGAGGGCTTTACAATCTGTACACATAACATCCCTGTCCCGGGACCTCACATCGGATCAGGAAAAACTCCCCTAGAAAGATAGTAAAAACCCTTTCACAGGGAAAAAGGGAAGAAACCTGAGGGAGAGCAACAGAGGAGGATCCCTCTCCCCGGATGGACAGAAGCAATAGATGTCATGTGGCCAGAATGAATAGCGTAGTTACAGCACATTCAATGAATATGACAGAAATTATTCATATAATGAGTATTAGGCATGGTCCATGATCCTGATAATCCATGAAGCAGAAGGCGGTAGAGAGGAGGGGGGCATCAGAAGGGCCATGGCAGCAGGCAGGACCAGTTCCAGGCCGGTTCCATCAGCAGGGCCATGGCAGCAGGCAGGACCGGTTCCAGGCAGCCATGGATCCATGGCAGGAGGGGTGGGTGGGGGGGCGGCAGGACCCGGGCCAGGACCCGGGGTAGGACCCGGGGCAGGACCGGTTCCAGGCAGCCATGAATCCATGGAAAAAGAAAGTAGAGTTAGTAATGTGCATTGAAGAGACAATAGTTTATCCAGATGGAGAGAAAGAAGAGGAGAGGAGGAGTGAAAGAGGAAGAGAAGAGGAGCGAAAGAGGAAGAGAAGAGGAGCTCAGTGTATCCTAAGATGTCCCCCAGCAGTCTAGGCCTATAGCAGCATATCTAGGGGCTGGACCAGGGCAAACCTGAGCCAGCCCTAACTATAAGCCTATTAATGCCAGCGATGACCAATAAAAGGTCTGACTCAAGAAACAGATGCAGCACAGAGTTCATCAATAACATGATCTTCAAATAGCTGTGATCTGTGCTTTTACATTTAAGGACTTCTCTCTGGATGTGCAAAGGTAGAATGGACTGGAGTATTTAGTATTTAGACTATAAATGGACCATCATTTACTAAATGAACATCATGCTGTAATGAAGAAGACTTGAAACCAGAGATAGATATCATAAACTGATGTTTACTGAGGGAATAAATCAAGGGAGAAGTAGAGTAATTTCCTCATAGACTTCTATACAACCAGACTGCTATACAACCGGAGGAGTCGCCCCAGATGGTCAGTAGAGAGAATGCCTCTTTACACTTCCGCATTGGCTTCACTCGGCAGAACCAGAGGTTGCCGCCTGCTTATAATATGGCACTTCGAACTTTGACCCTCTTGCGCTATATATATATATATATATATATACAGTAAATATACATTTATATATCTTCTGCGCAAAGGATTGTGGGTCAGGATATCCAGAATGCGACCGGGTGTAGTAGAACATGCGATTTTTGGCAACCAGCATTTGACACACCACTGAGTGTTCTTGGAGAGGACGTGGACATGGTGGAGGAGTACAGGTACCTGGGTGTTTCCATCGACAGCCGACTGAACTGGAAGAACAACATCAACGCTGTGTACAAGAAGGGGATGAGTCGACTCTTTTTCCTGAGGAAGCTTCGATCCTTTAATGTGTGCAGCAAGATGCTGGAGATGTTCTACCAGTCGGTTGTGGCCAGCGCCCTGTACTTCTCCATCGTCTCCTGGGGAGCAGCATTGGAGCCGGTGACACCAACAGACTTAACAAGATAGTTAAGAAAGCCGGCTCCATCATTGGCTGCAGGCAGGAGTCTCTGGAACAGGTGGTGGAGAGGACGACGCTGAAGAAACTTTTGTCCATATTGGACAACCCGGACCACCCTCTCCACCACCTACTGCAGGGTCAGCGGAGCTCTTTCTCGAGGAGATTCCTCACGCTCCGCTGCAACAAGGACAGATACAGGAGAACATTCCTGCCAACGGCATTACGGCTTTATAATAAATCACCGCTTGCCAGAGCATGTGGTTAGTCAGATCCTCTGACTAAGAATCTAAGAAGCATGTGGTTAGTCAGATCCTCTGACTCAGATCCTCTGACTAACCACATGTATATATATATTTTGCACAATCCCAGCTATTTCTATTTTATTTTATTATTATTATTTGTATTATTATTGTATATATCTTTTATGTTTCATCCTGCTGTTTTTATTTATTTTGTTGTAAGTTGCTGCTACCCCGACACCAAATTTCCCCTCGGGGATTAATAAAGTATATATTCATTCATTCATTCATTCATTCACTATGCATTGGGACATACTAAATATTTTTCTGGCATACTAAATAGTATAGTGCAAGCGTATTGGAACGCCCAGCACCCTGACTTCATCTACCGCCTCTCACCAAATCCTCCCACTCACTCTCCCTCCTCTCATCACTTCTACAGATGAGGGACTTCCTCACTAAACTCCATGCTGTTGCTGTCAACATCTGTCTCCCTCACTTCCCTCCTGTCAGCGTTTGTATGAAACAATGTATTACTATATTTAATACATCTAAACTGGGCAATATCCTTACAAAATGTCCACCACTGTACCCAATGCTACAACTATCAAGTCCAGATTGAATTTAAAGTTAGGCGTAGCGTCATACAACGATGACCACTTCCGCTCACTCCACGGACCGAACGTTGGCGCGGTGCAGTTTCCCGTCGGACATAAATACGTGTCGGACCAGTATACCCAGCGAGAAATAGTTGTTTACTGTGAAACCTATTTCATAATAAAAAAGAAAGTCTCAGGCTGTCGTCTCGTTGCAGAGGCGTCGCTTATCGCTGTGTCAAAAGGCGGAAATGCTGAATTCGTCGCGGGAGTTGTTTATTTTCTGAGAAGATGTTTGCCAGACAGTTCCGTGTCAGATCTAACACCGCCATCAAAGGGTCGGACAGGTGAGCCCGGCGTTACACCCCCAACTGGCTTTCACGCCTACTGGCTTCCGTACGCGTGCGTGCCGTTGTGTTCACTTAACAGCTGCAGCAATTCGTCACACACACAGACACACACACACACACACACACACACACACACACACACACGTTGCTGAATATCTTTATGTCGCTCTACGCGTTACGTCACCTGTTGTGTGATTACACACAAGTTATTACAACACGTACAAACATATTCAGCGAGGCTTGTTCTCGACGCTGAGCCACAGGAGGAATTTAATGCTACTAATGTCCTACCCGCAAAACAATGAAGACAGGGACGCAGTGATTTACATTCTCCAGGTTTAAATGTGCGTTATAGTGAACTACGGTGGCTCCCATTCAGACCGCTTTACTGAAGTGATGCACGTGTATCTCTGGGAGACCACAACGTACTATAACAATGAAACATGAGCACCTAAATACAACAGTATTACAAAGGCCTCACTGGTAGTAGTAGTAGTAGTAGTAGGTGGGAATTGAACCAAAGACCCTCCGGCTAACAGCCAATCAGTGCAGAGCGTTGTGCCACAACAAGTACTTTCTACTTGCAGAATGACACATTCTACACATACAAACATGCAATTATGAGGAATTAAACATTGCATGAATGGAATTTATTTTTGAAAAATAAAGTACAAAATGCAGGTCATAATCGCCTTATAAATAATTGCTTGACAGCCCACAGTGTATATGGGAAGTGTTCCTGTACTTGTACAGATCTTTTCTAGTCTTCCGACCAAAAGCGCTTTAACACGCCAGTAGATTAATCATATTTCATATCTGTAAGATTACAGAACTGTCAGTTTAATCTCACCCAGTCATCACGGCCATCTTTCTTTCTCCCTGGACGTTGGAATGTATTCCCGCATGCTCGGCGTAGTTCTGACAAGTTTTCTAACACATTACACAGTCAATTTCTGACTTATATATGAAAAAATATTAACATTAAAAAAGTCAGTGACCAGTCTGCAAGCTATTTCTCTCCTCAACTGAGTGACAGCAGCTTCATCCGTAGAGAAATCTAGCATCCCACCGGTTAAAATAAGCTCTGCAAACTACACAAGATGTGTTTATTCAGCAACATTCAGTGTGCAACAAAGGCTCAGCTGCACTCTGACCTCACAGACCAGAGCTGTTGAGTCCTGTTGTTCTGGATGCTTAATGGAGAACAGGTCCACCGAGAAATGTGTAGATTTTTATGTCTCATAAAAGAAAAATATAGTTTCTATTTATAACCAAGGATCAGGGTTCAGCACCCGCTTCTCCTTTTGGATAAATTACCTTCACAATACATTAAACGAGGATTCATAATCACATTCAATCATCATGCTAGATTACCACACACACACACACACACACACACGTCTGGACTCTCCTCCACATGGTTCTAAAATGTTCTTTGTGTCCAGTGCCGTTGGTCACAAAGCGGTCCTATGAGGTCATCGGGTCAAGCTGAAAACATATACACATAATTCATGAAAATGCTGCTTGTATCTTTAATCGTGTCTGAACAGATTTTGAAAACCTTTACCTTTTTTTTCGTGCCACATCGCAGTCAATCAGACAGACTTTTCTCTTGTAGCGTCATCGTTGTGTGAATGAATGCATTCCAAAGCTTAAGTGATAATCGTGGTGTGTTTTAAAAAGCCATAAGAAATGAAAGACTGCATACTTTTACTGTCTGTACCTCACTCTCCATCTCCCTTCCAGGAGCCAAATGGTTGCAGGTGTCACCCGAGCGGTCATTACATTTAATTTGTGGAGAATTTGTGGACGTGGAGGCAATCCATATAGCGGGCATCCGTTCTTCTGGTTCCACGTATTTCTTCAGATGGGCAATGTTTATTATTCTCTTGGTTCCTTTCTGACTTTTGAGGTCAGCTCTCTTTCCCCTCCATGTTATTGATTGTATATGGACCCAAGAAGTCTGCCTCTAGCTTCTCCCTTCTCTTTGTTCTTTCCCAATACTTCTCAGCACTTTGTCCCCCAGGATAAAGCTGTCATCAACCCCCTTTCCCAATTTCCTTTTTCGCACCTTTTCCCGTCCTTCTGAAACATTAGCACATCTCTGAGGTAATGTGGCTGCAAACATCCTCATTTTTTTTTGTTATTGCAGTGACGTGGTCCTCAGATATCTGTAACATTAGTGTTGGAAAAATAAGTAGTTAACGTTACGCTGTATGTCAGCTTTATCCTGGGGGACAAAGTGTTGAGGAGAAATATTGGGAAAGAACAAAGAGAAGGGAGAAGCTAGAGGCAGACTTATTGGGTCCATATACAATCAATAACATGGAGGGGAAGAGAGCTGACTTCAAAAGGAACCGCGAGAATAATAAACATTGCACCATCTGAAGAAATATGTGGAACCAGAAGAACGGATACCCGCTATATGGATTGCCTCCACGTCCACTTCTCCTCTGGTCCCTTGAGGTCCCCCGCCGTCATAATCAGTCCACAATCCCACACCGTGACCTCCAGTCATGTAATGCACCCGCCTCCCCAGAGGAATGTAAGTATAGATGTCAATAAAAAACATATGTAATGATTGCTTGGGTGACCTCTTGGAACGTGATGCTGCATCTTCTAATCTCAGTAAGAGCTGAGTTACGTTGTCTTTGGAATGCATTCATTCATAAAACAATGACACTGCAAGAGAAAAGTCTGATTGACTGCGATGTGGCACGCATCATTCAGAGGATTAAAACAAAGTAAAGGTTTTCAAAATCTGTTCAGACACGATTAAAGATACAAGCAGCATTTTCATGAATTATGTGTATATGTTTTCAGCTTGACCCGATGACCTCATAGGACCGCTTTGTGACCAACGGCACTGGACACAAAGAACATTTTAGAACCATGTGGAGGAGAGTCCAGACTTCTATGTGTGTGTGTGTGTGTGGTAATCTAGCATGATGAATGAATGTGATTATGAATCCTCATTTAATGTATTGTGAAGGTAATTTATCCAAAAGGAGAAGCGGGTGCTGAACCCTGATCCTTTAGGTGAAACCCCTGATCACCTCAACAAATGCAGAGATATGACAAGGAGGGTCATACATCAGCGGTTATGTCATAAAATGTTCTTGGTTATAAATAGAAACTATATTTTTCTTTTATGAGACATAAAAATCTACACATTCCTCGGTGGACCTGTTCTCCATTAAGCATCCAGAACAACAGGACTCAACAGCTCTGGTCTGTGAGGTCAGAGTGCAGCTGAGCCTTTGTTGCACACTGAGTGTTGCTGAATAAACACATCTTGTGTAGTTTGCAGCGCATTTTTGCACTTTCTTCATTGTTTAAATGTAATTTCCTAAATTAATACACTCTGCTGTTTTGTTGAATCTTTCATTCCTGTTATTTTTGTGTCTGTAAGCTTCTACTGCGACAAACAAATGTCCCCTTAGGGATGAATAAAGTATCTATCGATCTATCGATCTATCGTAGCCGGTTCAATCCCCAGTCCCCCCATAGTTCACATGCCGAAGTGTCCCTAAGGAAGACACTTAACCCCTAGCTGCTCCCCGGGCGCCACTCAGGGCCGCCCACTGCTCCTTAACCAAGGATGGGTCAAATGCAGAGAAGAATTTCCCCAAGGGGATTAATAAAGGATAATTTCATTATCTATCTATCTATCTATCTATCTATCTATCTATCTATCTATCTATCTATCATAACAGGGATGCTAGATTTCTCTACGGATGAAGCTGCTGTCACTCAGTTGAGGAGAGAAATAGCTTGCAGACTGGTCACTGACTTTTTTTAATGTTAATACTTTTTCATGTGTATTTTAGATGTCATGGAGAAATGTAATGTGTTAGAAAACTTGTCAGAACTACGCCGAGCACGCGGGGAAACATTCCAACGTCCAGGGAGAATGAAAGATGGCCGTGATGACAGTTCTGTAATCTTACAGATATGAAATACGATTAATCTACTGGCGTGCCGCTCCTCAGATCCAGTGTACAACATGCGGCCTCTGGTTTCACTGGAGCAGGACTTCTACTGTCCAGCATGTTTTATTTCACATGTTTAATGAGTGATTCCTCATAATTGCATGTTTGTAAGTGTAGAATGTGTCATTGTGCAAGTAGAAAGTACTTGTTGTGGCGCAACGCTCTGCACTGAAAGCAGTCTGAATGAGGAAAAAATAAATATAGAAGAAAATATATATTTTTTTGAAAACATTACAATTCATGCAATCAATCATTTCAACCTGTTAAGTCAGTTCTTAAATCTGATGAAAGTGTGGTTGTCATGATTAGGGAGAAAACAGCAGGTTGTGTTCATCTAAAGACAAAACAGAGCAAATGTTTTTTTGTTTTTTTATGAGAAGTATTCAATAGTCCACCTGTATAATATATGTTGCATAGCAGTAATCGTTACTAGTATTATGCCCAGTAACTGAGAGTTGTCTTTACGTTCAGGCGAAAGCTCAAAGCCGACGTATCTGCAGCTTTCCCCTCGCTGACGGCCGACGAGCTGACCGAGCTGATCCCCAACAAAGAGGAGCTGAACGTGGTGAAGATTTATGCTCATAAAGGAGACGCCCTGACGCTTTATGTTCTCCACAAAAACCCTCTGTTCTTCGAACTGGAGAAACGGCTTTACCCGACAGGTGAATGACGTCACGTTGAGACTGTGGATAAATACTGACTGAGCGCTCCTCTTTTAAAGTCACGTATTTGTAACGGATTGCCTTCTGTCCTTCAGTCTATGTGCTCTGGCGCTACCCTGCTCTCCTGCCAACATTCAGGACTTGGCCTCCGGTGCTTCAGAAGCTGGTCGGAGGGGCAGGTACGCTTCTTTTCCTGAGATCAACACCGGCGCAGATGTCTGTGTGCATCTAGAGTCGGCTATTGTCTTTTAGTGGAATCACATTGTGATGGAATCGCATGTCGTGAAACGCAATTGCATTGTCTTAAACTGGTAATAACAAGCAGATATTGACTCAAATTTCTAAGGGTGTAAGAATATGCTTATGGGAATATGGGAATACCCCAGTGTGATTAAATCAGATATTATTGTTTGCATGAATCAGCCTCAGCCTAAACCCAGCTGGAAATATGTATATAATTTCTCTCTATAATTTCATTTGAAACAGTTCATGTTGCACACAAGTTCTTAATAAAATGAGAAAATATTTGTTTTTGTCACGTATTCAATTCACAGAGGAGCATACGTACCATGTGGTTATTTCATATCGACTTTTTATCCTCTTAACTACCAGAAAACGATATGGTTTGCGATATGCAATGAGCTATATCCTGATAACTGATAACTAATAACTTACATTGATGATATGAAGTAACAAATACCGTGTCCCCCCCCCCCCCCCCCCAAAAAAAGACCTCATGCTGCCGGGCGTGGTGGTGCCTTCAAGCGGTCTCCCGGATGTGAAACCGGGCGACTGCTGTTCGGTCACGCTGGTGAACAACAGGTGAGTCGTCGTGAAAGATTTGGAAGAAAAGACGCCTTCACAATTTTTCCTCGCAGATTTTTTTTTTTAAAAGTGCGACGCGCTCGGCGGTTGATTGCAGAGCTCCCGTTGCAGTTGGCACGGCCGCGGTGTCCCGCGGGGAGATGCACAGTCTGGGCATGAAAGGGAGAGGAGTGTGTGTCCTCCACGCCTACATGGACAACCTCTGGCGAGTAGCTTCCCATCTTTTACATTTTAATGTGTTTTAAAGGAATAATTCTATATTATCTCCTCATCTCACTCGCGACGAGAAAACTAAAAAGCCTATTTTTTAATTAGTTGAACTATTCCTTTAATGTTTTAGATCACAGGATTGATCAAAATCATCCACCTTTTTTACTTTGCTTAATAACCCTCTTAATAAGAATCTCCTCATTGCAGACTTGGCACTGAACGTTTGAATAATTGCTGCCCAAATTATGAATTTACATTTGACAGTTTTGCCCATCCAGCCCTTACTTATTAACTTTGCACGCGCGTCTCCTTTCAGGGCTTTCGGAGACAAGTCGGGTCCTCCTTCGCTGCCGGATGCAGAGGGTGAAGCACTGGAGGCGAATGGAGAGGAGTATGAAGTCGACGACGTGGAAGAGGAGGAGGTTGAGAAGCGTGAGGAAGAGGAGGAGGATGAGGAGGAGCAGGAGCGGACTCCAGGTGAAAAGGTCACAGGTCAAGCCTGCTCTGGTCTTGAGGATCTGAGTCTGGCTGAGCAGGAGGAAGAGGAGAGGGGCGATGGGGAAGAGGAGGCGAACCCGGATGACCTGAAGATGCCACAAGGTACCAGACAAAGTCCCGCCTCCAAACGCAGTAGTTACAATGTCACGATTTAAAAAAGAAAAGGAACATTCCATCTTTAATCCAGACCATCTTTTGATAATAATCAGAATCAGATTCAGAATCAGAACCATTTATTGCCATGTATGTTTTCACATGCAAGGAATTTGACATGGCGGTCATTCATCATAATTACTGTTATCCCTGATTCAAATCAAATGGAGGCATTCTCCGACTAAACGATGGCAGGGCTGGAACTAATTCATAAAATAAGATGCTTCTGGTGGAGGGATGTGACCCGGGTCCTGCCCTTGATTCCCACAGAGATAATGGACGCCTTGCTGCTGCAGTGTTTTCTCCACGCGCTCAAGAGCAAGGTCAAGAAATCGGATCTCCCATTGCTGACCAGCACTTTTCTCCGGAACCACATGTTCGCCTGCTGGTAAAAAAAAAAAGAAAAAGAGTTCAGCTCATCTTTTTTCAGGCGTTTCTAAATTGAATTTAGCACTTAAAACATCTGGTGTTGTTTCAGCCCGAGTGGAAAGCAACTCGATATCAAGAAGTCCAGCTATAAAAAGGTATATTGGCTGTCCAGCATGTGACATTTTACAAGGATAAATAGACTCGTTGATGCCGCCCAACTGCAAAGCATTTATTCAATGTTTGTGTTTCTGTTTTTTTCTTCTTCTCCAAAAGCTGTCCAAGTTTCTGCAGGCCATGCAGAAGCAGCACAACCTCGTGCGAGTGAGAGAGCTGACCAAGGGCGTGGAGAGCATCGTGGAGGTGGACTGGAAAAACCGAGAGTGAGCAAAGCACCGTGTCGACTTAAATACATTCTGTTGGTTGAGATTCAAACTCGCAGCCCGCCCACATTCAGACTGACTGGCCCTCGTGTCGCCCCTTGTTCCGTTATCACTTTCCTAGGCTGCGTTACTTCAAAGTTCCCGAGGAGACGGAGGATGAGGCGACCCCGGCGGCGGCGCCGGACGGAGGGGAGGCAGAACCTGCGTACCATCCTCCCGAGATCACGGCTTTGTACTCTGTGTCATCGCGACTGGAGCCCCTCTTCCTGGATGCCAAGAAGAGGTAGGTGTGTGTGTGTGTGTGTGTGTGTGTGTGTGTGTGTGTGTGTGTGTGTGTGTGTGTGTGTGTGTGTGTGTGTGTGTGTGTGTGTGTTTTTTTGTTTCCGCTGAACTCCTGACTCTCGTTTGAGTGGTTCAGACGGCAGTGGGGAACACAGCGGGGAGAAGCTGAAGCTCGTCTGTCCGCAGCACTCGATCCCCACCAACCCCAGGAGGGCTGCTCGGTCCTTGAACCCCCTAAACCGCTTTCCTTGTAACCAAATCCCCAATTCTTAATCAGAAGCTGTGTTTAAAATCCCTCTGCTGTTTACATATTTAATATAAGTCCCTCAGATGGAGCCTACAATGCTGCATCGGCTCTTATGCAAGGCTGTGGATCACTCGGCTAGCTTCCTGTTCTATGAACATGTTTGCATGTTCATAGAATCTGGGGAATGGAGAGGAGGAGCAGATGCAGTTTGATTTTCTTTTTTAACTAGGTAATGAAAGCTTTATGGAAAGCAGAGTGCTTATTTTTTATTTTTTTAGCTGTTATGTGCTGGAAGTATTTTCCTGTTTAGTTTTGTTTGTTTTTAAAGGCCCATGTAGCTCCAAGAATTATTCAAGGCTATAAAAAAAAGCTGTTTTATGTTCTTTATACTTGTTCCTATAGAATAATCCTTTTTATTCATAAAATAAATGTCTGGTGTAAAATGTACAAATGTCTCTATAAACACTGTAAGCTGAAGATATGCACATTTATTATTGTCCTTCTGTGCGCTTTGATTCCCCGACAGGAAAGGAACGATCCTGCAGCCGGATGAAGTGAGACATATTGTCACAGAGTATGTGAAGAATAATGAACTGGTGGATGAAAATAATAAGAAGTAAGTCGATACTTTGAAAGTTATGAGATTGTTCCATTTAAATTTTTTATTGAATATTCCAAAATAATATATCTTTATCAAACTCTGCGAGCCAGTCAATCGACAGAAAAATAATCACCAACTATTAGCAATTTCCCGTGGAAATATGGCAGCAAATCTAAAGAATTTCAATTAGAAAAGCGTACCTTTTTAAGAGCGAATTTGTTTGGGGGGAAAGATGCGTTTAAAAAAAAAAAAAAAGAAGCAATACAAGGTCTTATGGCAGGTTTGGGTTAAAGGTATCTCCGTTGAATTAGATATATAAATATAAATATAAGAAATGGTTCTGGTCACCGTGCCGTCACCCATTAGTTCTGTTTTGAAGTCTCCAGTTCTGCACTATGGCCGTCGCCATCTTGGTTTTTTGCAACCAGGCTTGACACGAGAGGGTGGAGCTAAGTACAACCGAGCGCTGAATAACAAATTCTTAGCTGACCAAAATGTTCAAATTGAGTTTTATGAACTGAAAACAATACTGTGAAAGGGTTACAGTTCTAAACTGAAAGGTGTGCAGCCCGTTCTCATTCCCAGCTCGTCAGATACCAACGCTGTCGCCTCTCGGCGTCTGAAACTGGCTGCATTCCTTCAAAATGCTTTATATGTGCTTCATTACATTTCATTTAGCTGACGCTTCTACAATAAGTGCATTCAACCATTAGTACAAACTCAGAACAACAAGAATCAAGAAAGTACAATTTCTTCAGTAAGTAAGTGCTACTACGGCGCTACCTTCCTTATCAGAATCAGAATCAGAAACTGTTTATTGCCAGGAATGTTTTCACAAACGAGGAATTTTTCGAGGCGGAAGGTGCATACATTGGACATGGGACGTTAGACGAGACAAACAACAATCAACAATCAATGACAACAACAGTGCAATGGGTATTAAATAAGTGTAAGATAAGATAAAGTGCTCAGACAACAGATACGTTAATGTGTGTGTATGTTAAAGTGACGTGTGTGTGTGTGTGTGTATGTTAAAGTGACGAGTGTTTAAGTTAAAAGTGTATGTTAAGTGGCATGAGTGTTTCAATATGAAGTGTGCAGAGGAGTGACCGGTAAGGGGAAAGAAAGAAGAGAAAAATAAAAATGAAAATAAAAATAAAAATAGTCCTGGGGGTGACAGAGTCAGTCAGTGGGGGACCCGAGCCCCATTGATGAGCCCGACTGCCGACGGGAAGAAACTGTTTGTGTGGCGTGAGGCCTTGGTCCTGATGGACCTCAGCCTCCTGCCAGAGGGGAGGGACTCCAACAGGTTGTGTCCAGGGTGAGAGGGGTCAGCTGCAATCTTCCTAGCTCGCCTCAGAGTCCTGGAGGCGAACAAGTCCTGGAGGGACGGCAGATGACAGCCAATCACCCTCTCAGCAGAGCGGATGATGCGCCGCAGCCTGGCCTTGTCCTTGGCAGTGGCTGCGGTGTGCCAGACGGTGATGGACAAGGTGTGGTCAAAAAAGATGTGTTTTAGTTTGCAGCGGAAGATGTAAGGTGTAAGGTACCATGTCCTGGATGTAGACTGGACCCGATCTGTTCTCAGCACGGTACGCAAGCACCAATGTTTTGAAGCGGATGCGGGCGACCACCGGTAACCAGTGGAGGGCGTGGAGGAGTGTGGGTGAATTTGGGGAGGTTAAAGAGCAGTTGAACGTAGACGTGGACTAAAACTATCAGAAAACAACGTTTTATTTCCCTGATTCACAGGGGCCTCCCTGGAAAAGAGTCTCATAAAGCCGACTGACATTGCTACGTAGTTTACCTTTAAACTCGCTAGCTCACGTTCGCCGTCACGTGGGAGACGTTTGCCTTTCTGCCAGAAATGTCCTCGGATTTAGGCAACAAACCTCTACTTAAGTTTCAGAAAAGGTCACAGTTTGGTGTTAAAGTCGACCCTTTCTGGCAGAAAGCCCTGAGGGCAAACTCCTCCTGCATGTATTTGACAAACGAATGGTTTATCTCTGCTTTTGATGCGGTGAAAGGTTCGTCTGTATCTCAAAATGTTGCATCCCTCGGCACATAACATAACCACCCTGCCAGTTTGTTACATAACAGGGTACCTCGACTGTAATGACCACTAAATACAGACCATGTGACGTGGGTTTAATTGACCAAAATGATTTAAGTGTGACTCCGGAACAGAAGAGACGTCTCATGTTTCCTTTTAGTTCATAGACATCTTGGATGCGAACCAAATTGATAAAGATTTGTGGGAGGAATTGAATGAAATCTGCCATGCAACTGGCATCGCTTAACAAGGCAGCATGTTTCCTGTTAAATTACTTCCATAAACCATAAGTAAATAAATTATTTTTATTTCTATCAATGCTACTTTCTTCACAGTTACGTGACCATGGACCCGACGCTGTGCGACTGCTTGCTGGAGAAATCGGAGTATCACGAAGTGGAGTCTCTGAAGTGGGACGACCTCTTCAGCCGGTAAAGACTTTGTTTTCTTCTTTAGTGTTTTTTTTTTTTTTTTTAAGCGACCATGTTCAGTATAAAACATAAACGTTGACATTTGATGAGTTGTGTCATTCATTTTGGAGTAGAAATAGTTTATTTAGTCTGTATACTGTGTGATTTTGATTGGTTTAACAATTAATTTAGAACAAATAGGTAAATCCCCATCATGTGGTCACACTGTAGGGGGCGACGGTGAGCGTCATCACTGCTGGATGAACGCAGGGCGCCGTCAGACGCATCGATATTCATTTGACACGGTTACAAAACAAGTTTGAAACTCCTTCATCTGACTTCAAGTCAAATTCCCTTCGCACAGTTTTTGAGTAGAAGAAGAAGAAGAGACGTTTATTGGAAAATGTTTTTGGATCGCGTGCTAATCTTCCATTATCGGGATAATCCTGACTGTCATCACGAAAACAATAGAGGATTTATCATCTAAGAAAGAACAGGCGATGTTGCCTTTTCACTTTTGATTAATTAATTTAGATTATCCTTCATTTTTGTGGGGGGACCTTATGATTTATGGTTACCTTATTTAAGATTGTTTGATTTTCACACAAAAAATATGTTTTATGTGTGATGTTTCTTCACAAAAATGTATGGTTTGGATGATTATCAGGATAATATCATGAATCTGAAGTTATTTTTCATGGTGCTGGTTGGGAACAGGAAGAAATGTATACTGTTGCTCTCCATGTCAAAGTGAATGAAGTATCAGCGTTTTTGTTTCCATGAGGGTTTGGTGGTGAAATGCTCGACATTACGATCCTATTCAACAGTATCCCTGCCACCTCGTTTTCACAGGGCGCTGGGAAGAATGCAGGAGTGCTATCAAGTCGTGTTCCCCGGACGTGCACCCATCAGGAAGAAGGGCCACATGGAGCCCATCGACATCTCGGTGTCGTCCCGAGGCTCCAACAAGAAGGTGACAACGTTTACTAAAGAGCTCTTCATTTAATGCTCAACAAAGATAGAGTCCAAGTCAGGTCTCAGGTCTTTGAGCTAGAGTCCAAGTCAGGTCTCAGGTCTTTGAGCTAGAGTCCAAGTCAGGTCTCACGTCTTTGAGCTAGAGTCCAAGTCAGGTCTCAGGTCTTTGAGCTAGAGTCCAAGTCAGGTCTCAGGTCTTTGAGCTAGAGTCCAAGTCAGGTCTCAAGTCTTTGAGCTAGAGTCCAAGTCAGGTCTCAAGTCTTTGAGCTAGAGTCCAAGTCAGGTCTCAAGTCTTTGAGCTAGAGTCCAAGTCAGGTCTCACGTCTTTGAGCTAGAGTCCAAGTCAGGTCTTTGAGCTAGAGTCCAAGTCAGGTCTCAGGTCTTTGAGCTAGAGTCCAAGTCAGGTCTCAGGTCTTTGAGCTAGAGTCCAAGTCAGGTCTCAAGTCTTTGAGCTAGAGTCCAAGTCAGGTCTCACGTCTTTGAGCTAGAGTCCAAGTCAGGTCTTTGAGCTAGAGTCCAAGTCAGGTCTCAGGTCTTTGAGCTAGAGTCCAAGTCAGGTCTCAGGTCTTTGAGCTAGAGTCCAAGTCAGGTCTCAGGTCTTTGAGCTAGAGTCCAAGTCGAGCCTCAAGTCTTTGAGCTAGAGTCCAAGTCGAGCCTCAAGTCTTTGAGCTAGAGTCCAAGTCGAGCCTCAAGTCTTTGAGCTAGAGTCCAAGTCGAGCCTCACGTCTTTGAGCTAGAGTCCAAGTCGAGTCTCAAGTCTTTGAGCTAGAGTCCAAGTCAGGTCTCAAGTCTTTGAGCTAGAGTCCAAGTCAGGTCTCAAGTCTTTGAGCTAGAGTCCAAGTCAGGTCTCAAGTCTTTGAGCTAGAGTCCAAGTCAGGTCTCAAGTCTTTGAGCTAGAGTCCAAGTCAGGTCTCAAGTCTTTGAGCTAGAGTCCAAGTCAGGTCTCAAGTCTTTGAGCTAGAGTCCAAGTCGAGCCTCAAGTCTTTGAGCTAGAGTCCAAGTCTCAAGTCTTTGAGCTAGAGTCAAAGTCAGGTCTTTGAGCTAGAGTCCAAGTCAGGTCTCAAGTCTTTGAGCTAGAGTCCAAGTCTCAAGTCTTTGAGCTAGAGTCCAAGTCTCAAGTCTTTGAGCTAGAGTCCAAGTCTCAAGTCTTTGAGCTAGAGTCCAAGTCAGGTCTTTGAGCTAGAGTCCAAGTCAGGTCTCAAGTCTTTGAGCTAGAGTCCAAGTCAGGTCTCAAGTCTTTGAGCTAGAGTCCAAGTCAGGTCTCAAGTCTTTGAGCTAGAGTCCAAGTCAAGTCTCACGTCTTTGAGGTAGAATCCAAGTCAAGTCTGAAGTCTTTGAGCTAGAGTCTTGTAGCCGATGTTAATAATCAACATGGATGGGGGAGCAGATGGGGAATGATTAAGTTACCCAAACATTTTTATAGTCGTGGCAAAGCCAGCAATCAAGTGTGTCATTAAAAGTAATATGGCTTTTCAAAATAGTCAGCAAGCACCAATATAACCTAATGAGGTGGCGTGCTCACCGTATTGTTGTTGCTGTTATCTGTGGCCACGAGCTCCAGATGCTAATGGCTACGCATTATATCAAGAGAAGGATTGACTGCTTGTCTGCCGTTCATGCGCCTAAAAGATCAAAACAATCAACATTGTTGTTTCCGAGTTCCAGTATCGTGTGACTTATTGGTCGACGTAGGCACAAACCCAATATTGAGTTATTGTTCTGGCTCTTAATTGTTTCTTGGTGCTGCCTGCAGGTGACTCTAATAAAGAACCTGGATGTGTACGGTCTGGATCCCGCAGTTGTGGCCACGGCTCTGCAGCGGAGAGTCCAGGCCAGCTCCGTCTTGCAGCCCATCCCCGGGTCCAAGGACAAAGTCCTGGTCCAGATCCAAGGCAATCAGATTCACCAAGTCGGCAATTTGCTCATAGGTTTGGAACTCAATAATACCTAAAGCATCTTAGATTTTCTCTCAAGTAAATATATTCTGTCTAATATGTCATTTCAATTTCAGATCATTATCAAATTCCTCGCAAGTACATCCAAGGACTAGACAAAGCTCCAAAAAGTGGAAAGAAGAAGTGACATTTCGACCCGTTTGTTATTTACTGTCTTTAAAACAACAGGAAAGCAACTGTCCACCGCTCGTGTAATAATAAAGGTGATTGACTTCTCTTCATCTGGAGTTTGATGAATGACGGCCGCTTTGTTGTGTTTTGTTGATCCGATTTGGCTCCCAGAGATATTAGATTACTGATCACGGATATAATCTTTTAAACCAAAGCAGCGTTGTGTCCCTGTGATGTGGAGAGAGACTGATGGTGAGGACACACTGAGACTTACAAAACCATCAAACATTCAGTGAAACTGATCCAATGTGTGTCCGGTTTAACGACGTGTCCGACAAAAAAGAAAAGAAGAAGTGATTTAAGTTAAATCAGAGGGGCAGTGAGACACACACACACACACACACTTGCAGTATACAAGGCAAAGTAATAGTAAAAAAAAAGCCAGTATTTTGTGTTTTGCATAATTCGAGGCAGCAGTATTTCATATCGCCACACCAAAAGGATTTTTTTGTGATGGACTCAACTTTAACTGTGTGTGCAATTAAGCCGCCGGAGTTATGTTGAGGTCAGGTGTCTAGTTCCATCTGGACCTTTTTCAATTTATGTTTGATGATGTACTGGTGACAGATGGAATTTGGTTTGATTGTTTGCCTGAAGACATCAAGTCCTGTTATGTCACTCTCACTTGTTAGAAATCCTGTTGTTTGTCCCCATCAGCCACTAAAGTCTAGTTGAGAAAGAAAAGAAACATGCACTTTATTAATCCCCTTGGGGAAATTCTTCTCTGCATTTGACCCATCCCTGGATAGGGAGCAGTGGGCAGCCCTGTGAGGCGCCCGGGGAGCAGTTAAGGGTTCAGTGTCTTGCTCAGGGACACTTCGACATGTGAGCTATGGGGGGACTGGGGATCGAACCGGCTACCTTGTGGTTGCGGGACGACCACAAGTTATTGATCAAGAACCGGTTCTGAAAAGGGAAGCTGATGCTGAAGTGTCTTAAACCTGCATTATCTCTAGTGACCACCAGGGGGCGACTCCTCTGGTTGTATAGAAGTATATGCTTCATGTGTTAAACCTACATTCTCTCTCCTGACCACCAGGGGGCGACTCCTCTGGTTGTATAGAAATCTATATAAATGACTCTACTTCTCTTGATGTACTCCCTCAGTAAACATTGTAAACATGAGTTTATGTCTCAATCTCTAGTTTCAAGTCTTCTTCAATACAGCATGATGCTCATTTAGTAAACGATGGTCCATTTAGAGTCAAACAGACCATAAAGCAGGGTATAAGTCGTACTTACCGCACTCTCGTGCCACCTATGGTTCCAAAGAAAACAAAATAGTGATGGCCAAAAAGTCCAAATCACAGCGACTGCGTCCACTTCTTACATACAGCCTAACAGGAGCAAGCGGTGTGGAAAGTATGCAGACTATTCTTTGCCCCTGGGTCTCTCTTACTGACTGTCCTCCCTTTATTAACGGTAGTTACCCGTTCTCACTCCCGGCTCGTCATATACTGCCGCTTTATCAGTTTCCCTTTGAGTCAGACATCGACGCACAGACGCCCCCTTTGATGACTATGGAAATCAATGCTCCGGGCTTTCAACTAACTCCAATGTAAACCCTCCGTGAAAAAGTCAACCGCGATCGTTTCCTAAAGCTAACCAGAGTTCCTCTGTCATTGCCAGAACTTAAAATTGGATATACAGTACCAATCAGGGTGTCATCAAATGGCAATCAGGGTGTCATCAAATGGCAATAATAAGACTATTAGGCAGTAGTCTAAAGATTTTTTTGAACAAAAAACAAACAGAAAACATAAATCAGACAATCCTATTCAATTGTATTCTTATTTTGTTGTCGTTATTTATTGTTATTATTTATTTTTTTAAACAATTAACAATTATAATCTTTTTTTTTTTTTTTTTTTAATAATTCAAAATAATATTTATTGATTTTTGTTTAGTTTTTTTTGTTACCTAAATCACGTTGTACCTACCTAGTACAGAAAATACAGATAGGACGGACAAAACAAAGAACAAACGCAAAATGCAAACTGCAGTTTGATTGTATTAAGTATGAACTGAACCAGACAGCATGTTTCATCTCATTACGTTACGACTAGCTTTCCATAAAAAAAAAAACAGGTTGGGAAAGATTTAATGGGGTAACGTGAAAAAGATTACGACACAGTACTTGGATGGCGAGTTACCTTCGTTCGTATCGCCGGTAACTTCAACTTGGAGTGAAAGGATCAAAGTTGGAGGGACGCTGTAGCCATCTTAATGCTGATTGGCCAAGACTCAACACGTCACATCAAAGATGTTTTATTGCAAAGATCACCTTTTCTCCGTGTCTCACTCCAATCTCAGAAACGGCCAGTAACTAACGTTAGCTAGCTAAAGCGAACTAAATGATTTCAAAATAATTATTACTAGTTATCACTCACCGTAGGCGATGGCGTGTTGCCTGAGATGGTGACGGAGACTGTGTTGGCTGATCCTCATTTCTCCTACACTCGCAGTCACAGGTCTTTTTTTTTTTTCGCGCACACGTAACATCAGTCAAGGCGGAAATTAAAAACATTGGCAACTGGACCGGGTCATATAGGCTGCAATGTTTTTGACAAGTTCATTAAGTACTCATAATTATTAGAGAAAATTATGGGGGAATTTTTTGCCCCTTTCCTAGTGATATCAGGGGCAAATTTATATTTCTTGGGGGCAGTTTTGCCCTTTGCCCTCGTGTATTTCCGACGCTGATACCAATCCATCTATTCTCATACTATAACAAAAGTAGCCTACATCTCCCAAAATATGACCCCACCATCCCCCTTGACTTAGAGTAAAAAAAAAAAACATAGACCTCATGTGCGCCACACCTGTGTCAAATTAGTCTAAACTAAGAGGGACTCCTGAGGACACCCACAGGGCCACGTATTGGTCGACATAACAAATGGCCCCTAATTGTTCGTAGCATTCAGACGTACTGTATACCGGCCCCCGTTTGGCTTCCAGATGGGTGACCTGACACAAATGGGCTGTTACGGCTGGTTCAGGGTCACCGGAGTTCACGGCGTTGGTGTTCACTGGTCTGAACGTGTAGAGCAGGGGTGGGCAAACTTTTTGGCTCAGGGGCCACATTGAATTAAAAAATTTGACAGACGGGCCGGGCCAGTATCAGATGGATGGAGAGTGTTTGACAAAGGGGGCGTGGCTTATCGCCGTCGGGTCTCTCCGTGAAAAAGAGCTGTCTTTTCCGGTATCAATTATGGAATAAATAACCACTAGTTTTGCTTTATACTTGTTGTGGAAGTCCCAAACATGTCGGAACATGAAACACCCTTGTGTTTGGGTTCATAATATTATCCGTAGCCGCACACAGCTCGGTGAATTTCTCCGACTCCTCCAGGAACTGCGCCGGTCTTATCTCCGTAAAACGGATACCGATTCTGCCATCCACCTTGGAAATAACCACCAGTTCTGCTTTATACTTGTTGTGTAAACTCCACATACGTCGGAACATCAAACTCCGTGGTGTCTGGGTTCATAATATTATCCGTAGTCCCACAACAGCGTCTGAATGACAGCCGCTGCACACACGAAAAGCCTAAAAGAGCGCTGTGCAATAAATAAGCATGAAGAAACATCAACGCTGGTCTGTTGTGGTCATCGTGCTTCTAAACTTGGGAACGGAGAAGCGCTACAGCGGTCTTTACTATAACTTATAATTATTTAAAATAAAAAACTTTTTTTTAATATATTTTTTTAATAACTTTTTTTAATATATTTTTTTAATGTTATAATAATTATAATACTCGGCGGGCCGTATATTAATACTCGGCGGGCCGTATCCGGCCCGCGGGCCGTAGTTTGCCCACCTCTGGTGTAGAGTCAGATGGCTCTGTTTCCCACGTGTGTGGAGACACCCAACGCAAGCTCCTTTTTCCCTTTATTTTTTTTAGGAAGTTGATTCTGGATACTCATCCGGAGCGTGACCTTGTAAACAGACAAAAACATCTGATGTTTCACCTCACGCCGCTCTGGTTTCCCCTTCGTACACGTTTGAAGCAAAGTTGTCTCATTTCAACTTTTGGTCCGTTCACAAATCCCTTTCGATATGCATTCCTTTTTCTTTTCTTTTTTTTGGACTGGCTCGCCCAGCAGCTTGCCTTGGTGCTCCTCAAAGAGCACACGCATCACCGAAATTATTGGTTGGCGCCGCATGCGACCTCTCCTGAATCATTCCCTCCTCGGTTTGAAAGGAAAGTTGATAAATGACGACCTAGAGATTCGCCGACATGTTGAGTTCTCTCATGACAGACATTATACTGTTGCAGCCACGTGGGAATAAAGTGGTAGCCCAGCGCAATGAAGCATTCCAGCATTAACAGCAGGCCAGTTGGGACTTTTTATGTTTATATTTTTGTCCATTTAAAGCTGCAGAGATCTTTGTTTCATTGCCAAAATGATCTCGTAGGAGGGCTTTGGCTGGAGGCTCTTTCAGCACTTAGGTGTTAACAGCTTTGCACACGGTCTCATGGGCGCCCTCTGGTGTTTCTTTACAAATAACACACGAGGTCCCTTTTATCTGCACTCTTAAAGGCTTGCATAATTATTTATTTTTTCATTTTAAAGGGGCCACCTTAAAAACAGATATGTCTCGTGTGTGTTATCTTATCATCACCTCTTGTAGGTACAACTCTTTCAGTCATTTGTTATTCCTGTGACAGTTAAGTTTCTTTGTAATTAACTCTTTGACCTTTTGCGTCAGGAAAGACAACCGTCTCCAAATGGGATTCCACCCCATGCTTGGTTCTGCACCTGGGCCTGCAAAAATGTCCACTTCCACTTCCATTAGCTCGGTTTGTTTGCGTGATGACTCCGCCCCCTTTCTCCAGCGCGCGCTTCCTTTTGGCCGATGCTGTGCGTGCCATGTGGCTCCCTTGGCTCGTGCATGTGACACTTCAAAGGGAGGAGCGACTTGCTCATCTTCTTGATCTGGAACTGCTGTGACTTTTTTGGGTCAATTCCAATCTCCACCCTAAACCCTCGAGCCCTGAACCCTCAGGGACTCGCTGACGTCAGCTGCTAAGTGGCTGAGTGTGAGAGGCTGTGAGGGCTTGAACTGGTGTGAATATGAATGGGACAGCGCTTTGCTGCAACATATCACGTGACTACATAAAAAATATTGTGTATTTATTTTATACTTTTTATTCACTGATTTGAACGTCTTTTTCACGAGATATATTTACTTGTTTTTGTCAAAACGAAATGTTTGATGAATATAAACAAAATATTTATAAATATATTTTCTACTTGCTTTCCTCTGATTTCGTGTGTTTTCATGTTCCATCTTTAATCCGTAATGTTATAGTGTAAATGTATTTTATCGGGCTGAACGCCCACGTGTCTCTTTGTTTACCTTCTTTTTTTTTTTACGTCTTCATGCTTCCATTGGAAACTGCGTGTTTAACGTCACATTGCTATGAACTGTGGGTAATTCCCTTAGGCAAAGTCAGCATCTAATGCTGACTTACGGAAAGGGATCATAAAGGGTCAAAATGTCTGCCAGAGAGCCTCGAGCACTCTACGATGTGACAATGGGACACCCCTAAACCCTCAAGGACTTCGCGGGAGCGCGCCTCAAAGTCCGTGAGTCCGTAAGGGTGGAGATTGGAATTGACCCAACGTCATGACGCGCGGCCCGTTTTTTTTTTTTTTCTTGCGTTGACGTCAGCGTGTTCAGCAGCTCCATCCTTCGCACACGTCAACGCATTTCAGGACACGGCGAAAACAAGTCGTTTACATCCCAAACACGGTTTGTCTCGAGCCAAAATGTCATGCTTTTCCTTTTCCTCAGAAGTTTAATACCAAGTATGATGCCTCAAAACTACTATTACGCATGCGTTCTGCTGTGATGTGAATAAGCAAACTGTGTACACAGTGTTGCACATTTAACAAAACAAAACAAAATGTTTCATCATTAACTTTCTTAGGCGGGAAATCAACTGTGCATATTTTGGATGCTAGTCTCATGTTGTGCTATGAAGGTTTAATATGTTAACAAAATCTCGTGTGGTTGATAATAATAATACTAATGAATGTTATACATGGAGCGCTTGCAAAAATAGATTTTACAAGGCAGACATACAAATATATAAAACACACACACACATGTCTATTTGTATATATTTACAAGTGAATACAAACTACACTGCCGGTAGCCCACAGATGGCTAACAGGATGTAAATAGTTTTTGTAATGACTTCCTGTATATTCTTTTGAAGGCTTCTGGAAGCTTCCTCTTGCCTGCATGTCGTCCTCATGTGACTGTGGGGACCTGGATGTGATCGGTGTCTGTCTGTGATGGGAATGGGGACTAAGCACCTGGAATGATTCCAGTTGAAGGACATGGCACCTGCTGACACTTTATATTAACTTTTTGGGACATAACAGACACCATCTATGCACCATGTGTGCGTTGCCAAAAACATTATATAATATAGGTAGGAGACAATAAGCCAAAACTATATTTAAAAAAATCCATGGTGTACTTAATATAGTATACTATTAATCTAATATGTTGTGATCCCACTTAAGAATTGTGTCTGGTGTAGATGTGGCAGAATAAATACAGGTGTATGTTCACATTTTTACTTTATTGGAGGAAGACCATCTGAGGTTGAAATCCAGTCATACCTACATCAAATAAAAGGAGTGTAATACAGCGTATCGTTGGCACGAGAGTGGTTATTGATGCATTCAGGTAACGCCGGAGAATTGGCTTCCAGCTCAGGATCGCAGAATGCTGTTGTAGTTTTGTGTGAGTCAGTTGGCGGTCTTCCTCGCGTTGCAGCTGGTTTAATCACAACACGCGTGACGTTTACTAATTTCGCGACAATGTCAAGTTTTACGTCGCGAGGTGACGACGACTTCAAAACTTACAACAACGACGAAAAGTTGACCGAGAAAAACCAGCGACCACATGTGTGTTTGATTTACCCAGAAACGCTGGATTGTAAAGAGGTGAGGGCAAAAACATATCTGTCATCAACACGAATGTATGTCGCATAAAATTAACTTGCAGACTCGTTGCAGACCTCTGACCTTGAACACATATGTGGACCTGAGGAAGTAATACAATGATGGCTGTCTTAACTGAGCATGCTTCAATTTCAAGGTCCTAGTCATAGCAGTCCTCGCAGGGCAAACACATGTGTGCCTCATAACATGGAAATGTGGCCCTATTCCATTGAGGTGAGTCAGGCCCCTGGTATACTCACTGGAATTGCTGTTACACAGTAAATAGAAACATAATTCTTTTTCTTTTTTAAAATCAGTAACACCTGTGTTCACCCTGCTGTGACTTGTCAAAGTGGCTGCTGGGAAAAGGTCCTGATATATGCACAAAGTATTTATTTCAAGGCTTTCAACACTTTATCACTTGGCTTATATTGATTGATGGTACACTGAGAAAGCAGAGCACAGTGTTCTAGATGTTCTTGCCTTGGTAATATGTGTGCATTATCCAAATTTATCTGCGTGATTCCGCGGTGCAGTTGGTTTCTATGGAGAAATGTCGTTTGAAGTCACGTTGCAGACGTCCATACGCAGTCTGTGGCTCTCATACAGACGCCGCCACACACTTCTAGTGGTTTCACAAGTGATGATTGAAAAGGATTCCTTTTGTAAAAATGTAGACTTTTAATTGACACACATTGTACTTAACACAGCACACACAGTGGAATTATGCCTCTGCACTTAATCAAGTATTAGGAGCAGTGAACTGCTCTGGAACAGGTGGTGGAGAGGAGGACACTGAAGAAATGATTGTCCATATTGGACAACCCGGACCACCCTCTCCACCACCAGGGTCAGCGGAGCACTTTCTCCAAGAGATTCATCACGCTGCGCTGTCACAAGGACCGCTACAGGAGAACATTCCTGATTCAGACTTTACAAGTCACCTCTTGCCAGATCCTCTGTTGATTGATTAATCACTGTACACGTTTATGTTTACCTAAACTACACACTCTTCATACTTACTTTGCATTTTTGCACTTCTCTATTGTTTAAGTTCCTCTGCGCTGTACATATCTTTCATCATTCCTATTTTTATTTTTGTATATATCTCTCAAACTGTGTTTGGTCCGTGCGAGGACTTGAACCGCCGACCACCCGGTTCCCAAGCCAAGTCCCCAACGACTGAACTAATCCATTTTCACACAGTTTTAATTTAAGCAAAAATGCTGCATATTATAGCTTTTTTATCTGACTGGGAAAAGAAAGATAGATAGATAGATAGATAGATAGATAGATAGATAAATAGATAGATAGATAGATAGATACTTTATTAATCTGTTAAAATTTGTTGGAAATTTGTCGGAATTTGTCGGAAATTTGTTGTCGTAGTAGCGCCTTACAATTTACAGCTTACAGATACAAATAAACACACAAGATAAAATATGTAAAAAAAGCAACAGGGATGAAAGATATATACAAAATTAAATTAAAATAAAGTAAAATATACATATATATATACAAATACTTTGACAATGTGAGCTCTCGTCCACTTCTAATACTTAGAATACGGTGCAGGGGAGCGGCAGGGCGTTCGGCGATGCACTCAGCTGTGTTATCGATAGGAGTCCCATGCAACTACACAGTTGTTCGATGTAATGCCGTGCGTTGCTCCGATGGTTTTATTGGTGTATTACAAGCTGCCTCAAACAGTGGAGATGTGTGTCAGGATTGTTGACATGAAGGGAAAAGCCATCTTCCTTTTTTTAAGTAGGCATACAGAACGAGTCAAACACAGTAATAAAGTTAAAATTAAATTGGGTTTTATTGAGTCTTCGGTCTAATCAAGGCATGGTGCTGCCGTCCGCCGCCCTCTTCCTGGAGGGGCGCTGCTTTGTTCTCTTCTTGGAGGTCAAATCCAAAAAGGGCTCCCGCCGGTGGTACTTCACAGAAAGCTCAAGGACAGCACGACGAAGATCAGAACGAGGTCGTCGGCCACAGAGACGGCCATCGGGTAGATGATCAGAAAGGTGGTGATGTTGGTTGAGGAAAAGATTAGAGTCAGTGGACTCATCTCCCTGAAAAACAACGCCATCGTCGCTTAACCGTTTACATCTTCTCTCCATCAACAAAACCCTTCGCCCGCATTGACGCTTGTTTCATTCCGTTAGTTGTCAGACTCTCTGAGGAGTCTGTCTTGTGTCTTTCTCTATTCTCTTGACTCTAAAACGCATTTCTTCTGATGTTTTTGTTTATGTAAATCACTTGGAATTGCCTTTCTATATAAATAAACATGCCTTTCTGTGTAGGCTGTTGTTGCCAAATGCTGTAATAGCAACCTTTCTGCAGGATTCTCCACCATCGTATCGGGCTTTCATCGTGTGAAGGGGACCTGGTTGCACATTTGTATTTGTTGGCCAAAGTCTCCCGTCTCTGTTTAGATTTTACAAAGCCTGAAAAGGAGGTTTGGAAGACTCTCAGACCACTTGAATTACATTATATGCTGAAAGGGTATTATGGAATTTTGAAATTCGAACGCGGCAATTCTTAAAAACTTAAATCAGGAATTAAAGGACAACAAATTATCAAGCTGGCAGTCGTGCACATCTCCACCAGCGCTCGACTAGAGTTCCCTAAAAATGGTCTCCGCATATATAAAAGACAAACCTCTCCGTCTTTGATCCAGGACAACAGAAAGGGCTCATTATAGTGACGTATTACTCCTAATTTGGAGTTAGATGCTCCCATTATTCCAACGTTTGTATTCCGATGTCAGAGGATCTGAGTGGGATCAGCTCTTGGATCAGTTGACGTTTGGGAAATAACCTTCCAGTCAGTGGAGGGCTTTGTTTTAGTTGTTTTTTTTGTGTCTACCTTCTATCTCTGCACATCATGTTCTGATAAGACATCTTTCTGTCTGGTGCTGAAGAGACCTTTACGATTTCTGACGACCTTAGAGGTCAAAAGTAAAGACGGAGCTGTAGATCAGCAGCCTCCATGGCTGTGAAATGAATACGATGCAGGCGGCAACAATTCATCGCATTGTGCACCGACCTGCACGGTGAACTCTCTCCTCAGACTCCCTGTCTCTCTCTTTGTCTCTTTGTCTCTCTCTGTCCATCTCTGTCTGTCTGTCTGTCTCTCTCTCTCTCTCTCTCTCTCTCTCTCTCCAGATGCCCCGTCTCCTGAAAAATAAGAAAATATGTGTCTTGTGGCAAATAAATATATTATATAAGACTGACACATACAACATGAAATGTCTTGTTTTTTTAGTTTTCAACATATCAAATCAGCATGCTGATTAATACAGTACTAGATGACGAATAACTTGTCTGAACTGTCGGCACCACTGAGGTCAGTTGGATAAGCAAACTCTCTGTTGCAGCTGTTTTCCCAGGTTTGACCTGCAGTAACTCCCGGTGCTGGTTTATGCCGGCTTAACGCGCCGCCGACAAAGCTGAAACACGTTTTTCTTGTTTCTGCCATGTTGGATTTAATCCAATAAACAAACTATCAAAACGTACACAGACTGCGTGCCTTCGACGCGATTGACAAACCCTCGCGGCAGCTCCACTGAGGACAGAGCAGTAGTCAAGCCCCGGGTCTGAAAAAGGGAAGCCACAGCTGAAGTGCCTTTTTAACTTTCATTCTTTTCTTATGGTCGTCAGGGGGCGACTCCTCTGGGTGAAAAAAAGAAAGTAATTTAGTAAATTATGGTCCCATTTAGAATCAAATAGACCATAAAGCAATGGACGCTTTGAACACCTCCGTTTACTGGTTGCACAAATCCAAGATGGCGACCGCCACAATGCAGAACTCGTGGCTTCAAAGCGTCATGTCCACAAACCAACGGCGTCCATTTCTTCTATCTATGGGACTGTTTGAACGCAACAGTGACTCCCTATCACCTCTAGAGGTCTGAGTGGTTTCACGGGCCGTGGCTAGCTGGTTAGCATGCTAACTTCAGTAGCTATCTCTGCAACACAACACATAGACGTCTTTACACATTTGGCCAGATGTTACACATTGGACCAACTCTCAAGAAAAGCACTGACTCAAATGTTACCAAAGGGGGTCAAATAAGGTCCACGAACAGATGTGTAGACGTGGTAAGCTTTTAAAATATATTTTAGTGTAAAATAATTGTTTCATGGTTGTAGAGACCCCAGCGAGGCTTACAAGGGTTACAACCGTGATGTTTTTTCTAACCCTGCCTTCGTGGTTTTGTTGCCTAAACCGCCCGACGACACAAAGTTAACGAGTGAGAAGAGGTTTCATTTAGGTCAGATTCATACATCTCACATTTTTACATGGTGGCCCCCTAAACGCTTGTTATTCACTTTAATTCCTCCCTCTTTTTATTGTTGTCTCTACTCACTGTCTCAAAATCTCTTTAGGGGCTGAAGAGAATTTATGATTTATATAACATTGGCTGAATACTCTGTTTAATGATTAATACAGCATTTCCTGAATATTCTGTTTTTAAGATAATGCTTGCTTAATGCTGAAGGATGTGTGTGTGTGTCTCAGGTGTGAGAAACCGCAGAACTCTTACTTCCCTGTCTGTCAGATGAAGTTTGGGACGTCCAATGAAGATGAGCAGCACACTTGAAAGAGAACCATGATATGAGTCTCACACACGGGTCTTGTGTTCTTGTTCCAACTATTAATTAAATTTATCAGCAGGTGCAAACTTATCTATTCACCCTCGTCCTGTATCCGGCCTTGAGGAGAAAGCAGCAGTGTTTCAAGGCTAGTTGTCTGGGAACCTGGGTTGTGTTTTTCACTGGGAGTATTTGAAAAGCATTGGAGTCAGAAAAAAGAGGAAGTCAGATAGAAAGAGGATAAAAACCCTTTACTCTCTGAGTTCGGGGCTCACTCATCCTGAGGCGTGCTGACCGTGTGAAGGGCAGACAGACAGGGGAGCGGAGTCCAAGGCCTTCTATTAGGTATGCATTTCATGTATGTGTGTAATTGCTAAAATAAATAACCTTGATTGTAATATAACCTGTTCTGTCAATTCTTGAACACTCGAGGAATATCCCGGCGAGGAGAATTCCACAGGGCCTAAAAAAAGAAGCGAGACGAAGGAAAACTTTCTATTAATCATGGGTCCCTAGTGCCGTGGAAACCAGGGGTTTGTGGTCTGCTGGCAATCAAAGTAGACGGTCTCATCTGGAGAGGATTTGACGGCTGAACGGAGGCTCGTCATATAATTCACACGTTTGACTTCTGGCGTCCTTCCAGACTGCCCACAGTGATCTGGCTCCGCTTAATCCAGCCGGCTCCTGGGGGTCACGGCTCCCCCCGGCGGTCCTGAGAAGACGTCCAAGTTCACCAAATAGTTGCACCGGCACAGGAAATAAGACTTTGATTACCGTGCGGCGCAGAGGTTACATAAGGCCGTAAACTCATTAAGAAAGATGTTTTTTTAAAACAACATTTCTGAAATCTCCCATTTGGCACGGCGGTTGATGACGTCGGTGGTTGTGGTGTCATTTTTATTTTTTTGCGCATGGCAGATTATCTCCGTTTCACCCTCTGCACTTCCTTTTGCTCTCAGTAAAATCCATAAAAATGACGTGACAAATCAAACTCCATTGTCTTTTTTGTTTTACTGTTTTCCTCCCATGTTTTGAAAGTGATGCCCACTTCTTCTTCTTCTCACTCTTACTCTTGCGTGTCCAATGTTGGATTATGTTGTTTGTTTGTTGTTGTCTCAATTCAGATAACAGACTTGCCGATTGCGTAACGGGTGTGCGGCGGCGGCGCTCCTTTTGAGCTTACTGAGGTCATCCTGCATCACTGCCGGTCCAGTTTACAGCTGAGAGGATGAGAAGATCAACATTATTTGGATGCTGTGATAGAAAATATTAATCTGGTTCATCTGTCTTCACAAGCAGCATATGTTATAGTATCTGATAATCCACTTGAAGCTTGTAATGTGGTTCGACGGAACAGCAAACAATCAGCTCTTTTAACTTTTTGGTAAATATTTCCACTTGGAGATGAGACCGTCTCATCACTGCCATAATTTTTTTGTGGTTTATTTGTTCGTCGTGAAAAGATGCAGAGATGAAAAGATGTCTCTTTTCTCATAGTTCAAATTTATAGTTATCCATCCCAACAATCCTCCCGGATGAGGTTTCAACTTAGAATTCTAGCGGGCTGAATTCTAGTGAGCAGTAAATACCTAAAGGCAGAAACTCACAAACAGATGTCAAACAAGACGGGGAAGAAAGAAAAAAAAAACTGAAAAGAAAAGAGCTGCCACGTATAAAGTAAGTCTATAAACCGTCGGCCTCGGCACAGAGCTGAGGATATGGTAACTCACACTAATGAAAAGGTGCAAATAATCAACAGCGATAAGTCTGATAAGCAGGCGCAGTCTGTGCCGCCATCTGTTGGTCATCAGTCAGCACATCAGGAACTCTTTACAGTTAAAAGCAATAGTACCGGCTTACATTTAGGCCAAACAACCATAGTATCCTGCCTGTAAGTAAGTAAGTAAGTGAAGGTGTATTTACACAGCACCTTTTAACTGTTTTACAGCAACATCAGTGCTGAATGGAGAGGATCAAATGTCATGATGTACTTGGATATGAATATAGAAATAAAATAGTTAAAAATAAGTGCAAAGCGCATACAAGAAGAAATTCAAAATCCATGCAAACTTAACGCACTTGCGATCTCAGAAAGCAACCAGTTGCCACACAGATTGACCTTTGAACTTGAAAATGTATAGAATTTATACAATTAATTTATAGAAAAAAAAAAAGAAAAAAAAAAGTGGGTTTTTCAGATGTTTTTTTGAAGCAGTCGACGGACTCAGCAGCTCCAATGTGAGAGGAGGGATCGCTCCAAACTCGGACAGCAAAAGGAGCAGCCTGGAGTCCCCGAAGAGGCCTCAAAACCACGTTTTTATCACGAAAACTCTCATGAGAAACGACGCCGGCGAAGCTTCATCGTGCTTGTTGACGTTGACCTTGACCGTTTACCCTCTGAAGCGCAGCCGCTGTGCTGTGTGTTTGTGTTTCAATCGCGCAAACGTCAAACACCACATTGCAACGGCAACCTCGGTGAGGCGGCATCGACCCGTTACTTGGCTGAAGCTTCCCCGAAAGACTCGCGGTCTCCAGATATTATTATTATGATTGTTTAGCACGCTCGATATCTGGAGTGCGTTCACCAGACATCCTCTCCGCTCACGTCTTCGAACAGCTTACGAATGGCGCTCGAGCGTCGACGACGGGTTGTCGCAGAGCCGTCGGCGGATTTGATCTGGCGGCAAATTTGAGGGACAATCGGGACTTAAGTCGAGCGCCGTGAGCGTGGCACGAGAACACATCGCCAAAAGTCTGCAGAGGGCAAAGGCCAGAGCTAAACTGGTGATCAAGCAGACACACTGGGAGCATGCATTCTCAGTGGAGGAAGTTCTGAGCGCTGCAACATCAAAAATTGTCACGAGTTTTTTTACTTTTTGATTATATTTAGCCACTCCAAGAACAAATTAGCTCCAAATTAGCTCTCTGGCACGTTCACATTGAGGTGGAAACGTGTTGATTAATGGGCACTGTTCCTGGTAAATAAATAAATGAACCAGCTGATGACTTTAGCTTCATATTAATAACACTTTAAAATGGCATTGATCTTCTCATCTAACTCAGCAGGAAGGCAAATATCCATATTTCCCAAAAACCTCCCAACTATTCCCCTAAATATAAAACTTAATTGAACATATTATTATGAGCTCCTCACGTAGACGTATAAGAGTCCCTTATTGTGTGCATAAATTAAAAATGTATTTTCGATGGCTTCAGGTTCAACTAACAAAGCCTGCGAATGTAATTGTAAATCAGCTGCAGCGCGTCATCGAGCTGAGAGGATTGTGCTGCAAAAATAAATAAATAAATAAAAAAGGATTACACCATTTGACATTTTACATGAGCAAAACTGCTTAACCACTTTGATTAGAGACCCCTCCTAAAAAAAAAAAGGACATTTTATGACGAAAACCGCAGGTTCCAGGATCATTTCGCGGCGATGTTCTTGTGGCATCGACATGGATGAATCGTGGAGAGATGGACGGATCGTTAGGAGGACACAGATGTTCAACAGCTGCCCGCTCGTTCACTTTTTGTGTTTAAACGTTGCCGCTTTGTCTTTATGGAACATTTGATTTTAAATTAGACGTGACGAACGACTAACCCGACAAAACGTGACAAAAATAAACGTGACGGAAAAAAATAAACCCGACAAAAAGAAAACCTGACAAAAATAAGTCAATGTTTACATTTAGGTTTCAAAAGCTTGTCTGTTTTTGTTTTTTTGGAGTTTCAAAAAGCCTCTCCAGAACAAGCAATCTGATATCTTCACCGCAGCTGAAACTATAACCGAACCCATCTGGTGCTTTACAGCGCGTGTCTGGATGTATTAATCTGCTTTCTGTCTCATCCATGATATCTGTGTTCCGGCCCGTATTTACATGCATGTTATTTAATGCATCGCGTGTGATGTATACCATGTGCATTCATGCATTCCGTCATTTAAATGTCGTAAACTGTCAGAGGTCAGAACAGAACAGAAAATAAACACGTCGTCCTCGATGGACACATCACTATCTTGCGTAACCGTGAAATATTGCAACATCACTCTATTGCTTTATTATATATACCCTTTATTATAATGTTGAGATGGACAAATGGTGTTTTTCTACACATTGTACTTACTTACTGGATTTTATGTGCAATCCATACTGTTAAATACAGGAACAACCAACTTTATTGAACTCCCCTCGGGCAAATATTGTGGAATCCCAGCGGCAAAGATCAAACTGAGGTCAATCAGAATCTCCAGCAAACGTGACATCGCAAATATTCAGCTGATGAATACTAAACAGCAGGGCGGGTGACTCCGAGTGCATCTGTGCGCCTGGCCTACCATCTGTCAGTCTTTTTGCATAATTCATCAACTGTGATTCTCGACAAGTTTGCTCCCATCCTGTCGTGAATCTACCAAGGACTCTCAAGGTCGGGGCACGGGCCAAGAAGTGCAACGAGCACGTCATAAGTGTCAACGCGTACTTTGCCCTATTGACACGTGACTAATGTTTACGAGGGGACCTCGTTCACTTTACGTGACTTCTTTTAAATCACTCCTTAAAACCCATTTTTCGAAAATTGCTTTTAGGGTTTTTTCCGTCCTTTTATGCTCTTTGCATTTTGTGTTCTTGTCTTCTTGTTTTGGCATTGGAAACTTTAATGCCATGATAGGTGCTATATAAATAAAGTTATTATTATTATTATTATTATTATTATTATTATATAATACTCACAAAGACCTTGCGCTCCGGTCAAAGGGTCTCCATGTTGTGTAGCGAGATGAGCCTCCTGAATTGTGCATCCAATGCTGTAAACTTTTATTTAAAAAAAATGCAAAAGCTAGCCTCCATTATTTCTCCACCAGGAACGAAGGGAGAAAATAAATGCAGAGAAGAAGAAAAACTATCATATGAAGTATGTGTTTGGGGAAATATGGGACATTATCAGCGACGGAAATTTGACTTGACAAATTACGAACATTAAAAGATTTGCATGTGATTTAAGATGGCAGACGAGGCCATTGGGGCTGTTGTTGGTGATTTAAAGCAAGTCTAATTTGCTGTTTTGGGATTTCTCAATCTCCTTTCTTTTTTTGCGAAACAATGAAGCTCACCTAACCCGCAGTCGGCTGCGCAGACAGACACACACTCAGCCATTCACGTCTTCTTTTCTCCCACTAACTCAGAGCTTCTTGTCGTTCATAACCTCTCCGATAATCCCTATAACTTCTCAAAAATGAAAGCACCGTTTAATTAGATTATCTCTCATTGACGTGGCATTTAGCTGACCGCGCACGTGAACCCCCGTGTTTATTCTTCCACATGAAAGTCGACATGAGTTAGTACAAAGGCTTAAGAGCAATGAGGCCCGGAGGAGCTGCTGAAGTCTTCACCTCGCCTGGAGACCCTCATCCTCCTTTCATCCACACGCCTCGTTAAAGAAAGGGAGACGTTGTTTGTTTGTCAGGGTTGAGGCTCATGTATTTTTAGGGTTTTCTACAAGAACATGTTTCCGTGCTTTGACGTTCTAAAGACTCTACATAACATATCCCTGTTCTCTGTGGGGATTGCGTTGCGAGGCAACAGCTTGGGTCCATGTTTACCAAAAATAATATAATACATAATACAGTTTAAAAATCTTTTCTGTATACTTTAATTGACTTATCACTCAACAATTTAGCTTCTCTTTTTCTTCATCTGGACTGAATTTAGCCTGATTATTTAGCCTTTGATTGTGGTCGGTAAATTGAACGTTTATATTTGTGAGGTACAGCGAGAGCAGCAAGTGATAAAAAAGAAAAGAAAAAGAAAACGTCTTGTGTCTGGCCCGTTTTCTTCCATCGAATGTTGAGCCGTCGGCCTTTTAAAGCCGATCTGTTTTTAGTTCCTCGTCCCAATATGAACGTTTTTTTTTCCCGGTTAATAGGTGTGACACGGGTTCGATGCCGAATAAAGAAACCCGTGAGCCGCAGAAAAGGCTCGGCGCTTGAACGTGAGGCGGGGAATCAGCCGCTGCATGGCCTTAATCTGCAGGATTAGAGCATCGAAAAGTTCACTTCGAGGCTTGTGTGTGTGTGTGTGTGTGTGTGTGTGTGTGTGTGTGTGTGTGTGTGTGTGTGTGTGTGTGTGTGTGTGTGTGTGTGTGTGTGTGTGTGTGTGTGTGTGTTTGCAAAGCCTTCTTTGTAGGTAACTTGTGCTTTTGAATACTAATTTAGGTGTGAATGATTGTGTCAATAGTATTGAGAGCCACATGTTTAGCAGCAGCAGAAGGGAGGGAGGAAAGGAGGGAGGGAGGGAGGGAGGGAGGGAGGGAGGGAGGAAGGGAGGGAGGAAAGGAGGGAGGGAGGGAGGAAAGGAGGGAGGGAGGGCCATGGGTTAAGAGCTAAAGCCGCTTGGCCCAGATGAAAATGGCTCTCAGGCTCCCTGCCAATCAAAGCCCGGCCAACAGCCCACTCTCACTGACAGGGCAGGGAAACGGTCAGTTGGGCCACACGCACACTTGCTGGATGTACACACATATGCAGACGTTGTGTGGTTTATGAAATATTACATTATGGGATGGGGACAAAGAGCGAGGGCTCTATACTGGAAATTGCATTTATATAAAGCTATTCTTTACATAACAATGGATGAAATTACTAAACGCATGTGAAAGAGGTCAAACCCGCTGAAACGCTCATTCTGCACATTGTGCAAAAGTAGTTTTTTACAGGTTGCACATTGTCTTGGTTCACTCTCATTTTGCTGCTTTTTTGGGGGGTGTCAGCAGGAAGCTGTTAAACCCATATGTCTTTTACCTGCCCAGCACCAAGCAGTAGCAGATACTCTCAGCAGCATTTAGCAGTGAAACAGAGATATTTAAAAAATATTTCAAGATCAAAACTGAGTGGAAAAGAGAGTGAATATTGGACTTAGGTTCTGTCCGCAGGCCAGACTCACAACTCCTGGGTGTGTGTGTGTGTGTGTGTGTGTGTGTGTGTGTGTGTGTGTGTGTGTGTGTGTGTGTGTGTGTGTGTGTGTATACGCAACTGTTCACAATATGTTCGCAGTATATTGAAAGAAAAGAAGGAACTAAAGTACAGAAAAAAACATTTCTGTGGGAAAGACGTAGTTCGGCGTACGATGATAAAAGAAAATTGACGACAAAGTGCCGCGAATATACGCACTGGGACAAATAAATCATGACACACAAACACAAACCATGTGATTTAAAGGTCCACTGGAGCCTCTGATACGTTACAGAGAGACACATCGGGAGGTCGGGTCTTGGAGCTCTGAATCCATCATGGATCCATCATGTGCCGCCACATGGCCGGAGGCCGCTGGGAGGTCAGCGAAGTCGGGACCGCGGTATTTCAAACCAAATCAAAGAGCTGAAAACATGAGATATATACAGTATGATGGCTTTTTTTTTTATTATTCCAACAAGTGCTTTGTCAGTAATAAAACACCAAAGTGAAATGTCACAGCTTTGTACTTTAAAGCCAAATACCATCAAAGTTTCTCCGGTTTAAATCTGGTATTTGACGGCTGCCCACACAGTGGAGAGGTTGATCCTGCTCTCTTTTATTCCCCTCGTTCAAATCCTCACAAGCTCTGTTTTCCTTCTGTTAAATGTGCTCCCTCTAAACAGGAGACATGCTCCAGTATAGCGCAAAACGCTCCATTATTCCCCCGTGTGACCCACTCTGTTAACCTCATCCAGCTTCCATCTCCAGCCCACGTCTCCTTCTTCCTGTCTCTCGGGTCCTCTTCCGCTTCCTCTTCCTGTCCTTCTGACGGCTTCCTCCCGCGTCCTGCAGTGATTACGGTGAAGCTACCGTTTGAAACACCCAAGAGGCCGCCACTTGGTTTCAAGTCAGCCGGGGATAAAGTATCTCAGAACATCTGCCAAACATTCACAGATCATCTAATTTGAAACACAGTTCACCGTGACGTAATGCCGGGCATAGAACAGATAACACTTTGAAAACAAGCTTTCATCCATTCAATACCATGTGGTGTTTGAGGCTATTTGTGTTGCTAGGCATCTGGGATACTCTCTAAACTTCATAGAGGAGTGTGTAATCATAAATAATAATGTATTTGACAGCTTATTTTCCTTGATGGCCTCATCTTCCAGCGTCTCAGCATTTCACTCCTCTAATCGTTCTCCTATTTTGTTCCCTTTGTCACCATATATATATATATATATATATATATATATATATATATTTGTTTCCATTAATTCACCTCTCCTCGGCTGCCGTGCAATAATATAAATTTATTGATGGAAATCATACTCGTTGTCTTTGTCAAATACGTGTGTGAAGTGTTCCAGGAGAAGAGAAAGTGTAATTTTACATAACTTCTTAATGCATTGTTCATTTTTGTTTCCTTTCTTCAAACCACAATCCATGCAATTTAAGGATGTGATGAACAATAATTATTGACTTTATTTTATTTAAGTTGTACAATGCAACTTAAATCAAATTGTAAAGAAGAAATTTATATATATATAAAAGAAATTTATATATATATAAAGAAAGTAATAGGTTGCAAACTAAATATTAAGATTCAGTAAAACAATCCAAAAGACATTTTAAATAGGATGAAATAAAAATGGGTTTTCTGTCATTTTCAAAAAGGAAGACAACATAAAGATGCTAAAACGGGTTCTCTGTTTTACTTGTTTTGTTAAAATACTGTTGTTACATTTTGTATGAGAAGTCAACTCAATGGGATTTGAAACATTCTACATCCCTGTTAAATGAAAATAATTCATTCTTATAATAATAAATTGAGGGGCCTTTCCAGAGTTACCAACTATATCTATGTGTGTATATATATATATATATATCAAGAAAAACCAGTACGATTAAATAATAAAAGGACTTCTATTGTAGGTTTCCCTTCACTGCCTATACATCTTTATAAGTCTATATATCTAATCTATGAATCTCTCACTTTCAGTTAGTTGTTCTTTCCTTTTAGATGAAGATTTAAACTTAATAAACATGCATAAAAGTATAAATTTAGAAAGAACCCTCTCAGGTCAGCCGGCCGGTGAGGTAACGGTGCTGCTTTTTAATTTCAATGAGTCGCACGAGTGCCGCCCGCAGCCCTCCTGCAGATAATGGGGCCGCGGCCGCGCAGGAGCGCATGAAAGAGAGAAGAAGCCGGGCGAGGGCAGAATGACAAAAGAGGGATGAACATGTGGTAATGAACTGGAATCGCATTCTCCGTTTGAAAAGAACATGAGAAGAGATGCTTAATCTCAGGAGGCAGTATTTTGTCATCTGACGCGCATCCCCTCTGTCTCTCAATCCCTCTCCAGTCACCCTTTTTTTTCCATGATGAGATGGATGATGGACGTGCGTGCGTGCGTGAGGGTGGGAGGGGGAGGGAGGGATAATACCTCCTGAACACATGATGGATGTAGTCGCCGGGCTTAAACTGAGGCCGAGAGCGTGCGTGCGAGTGACACCGAGCACCATCATCAACTCTCCCCTGCAGCCTCTCTCAGTCTCTCCATCCTCCTCCTGTGAAGAGAGAGGCACATGGCACCACGCAACCGGCGACACGAGTGGAAGAGAGGATGAGAAAATGCCTCTTTTCTTTTCTTTTTTATTCTTTTTTTGAAACTGAGCCACCAAGAGGACAGTGAGACAGACGCAACCAGGTAGAAGCGGCGTCTCCCCCGGTTTGGCTGCAGCCCGCTCAGCATCCGGCTTTCTCTTCTCAGCAACAGCAACGAGATCAAGAGAGAGAGAGAGAGAGAGAGAGAGAGAGAGAGAGAGAGAGAGAGAGGGAGGATGCTGAACAACATGACGGACGGCGAGGAGGGAGAGGGGGGACCAAACAGCCAGGGTGAGTGATGGAGGATGGATGTGTGTGTGTGTGTGTGTGTGTGTGTGTGTGTGTGTGTGTGTGTGTGTGTGTGTGTGTGTGTGTGTGTGTGTGTGTGTGTGTGTGTCAGCATGTGGGCTGAATATTCCAGTGCACACGTGTTAGTCAGGTGAAGTTAGGGGAACAAACTCAAGTCATTTCATCGGCCTTTTTGTTTGTGTGTGTGAAGAGCTGAGAGAGAGAGAGAGAGAGAGAGAGAGAGAGAGAGAGAGAGAGAGAGAGAGGGGGGATTGGATGGATGGATGGATGGATGGATGGAAAGGGGAAACTCTGTCAGGTCGTATGTCTGAGGTTGATTGGACGCAAATCTTTCACACATGTTGAAACAACAAGTGGAAGTGCTCCAGTCAAGCATCCGTCCGCTGCAGCGTACCTTCACTTAGCTCTCAAACCCTCTCTTCCCCATAACCAGATGGTCAGGTGGACCTCGCACATCTTTGGTGCAGTCGATGTGTTTCAGATGCGGCCCCGGCAGAGGTTTATGTGCCAGTATATTTAGTCAAACACTTCTATAGAACTCGAGCGCTGCACCTGCAGAGCGTCTTCCATGTGTCTCTCCATCAAGAACATCTGGCCAGGGGCAGAGTGTGTGTGTGTGTGTGTGTGTGTGTGTGTGTGTGTGTGTGTGTGTGTGTGTGTGTGTGTGTGTGTGTGTGTGTGTGTGTGTGTGTGTGTGTGTGTGTGTGTGTGTGTGTGCATACAGTCTAAGTGGGCCCTAATATGTCTTCACCTTTCCATAAAATATATTGCAATATGTTTAAGGTGCAGAGCAACACCTTCCGTTTGCTTGCATTAGTTTGACTTGTCTGCACAAACAGATCACTTTCTGGGATGTGCGAGAAAAACAATTCAATCCAACAAACCAAAACCCGTCAAGATCTCTGTAACGCTGTAATTGTTTTGTGGTGGACGCACAAATTAAATGCAACAGTCAGAGAAAGTCACGTAGTCTTTAGTTTAGTTTCCAAGAAGAGACATTTTGGTGGACGAGTCCAACAAACTTTCTACCACAAGACTGGTGTTTTGATTCCAAAACATAACACGAAAAATACAGACACCCTGCGCACGGAAATAATAGACTGCATTGTGTGTCACAAGCTGCTGTGAGACGGTGACACACTCAACAACTGGCTAGAGAGCAGATCAGAAGTGCTGTGTGTGTGTGTGTGTGTGTGTGTGTGTGTGTGTGTGTGTGTGTGTGTGTGTGTGTGTGTGTGTGATAGGTGTCAGAATTGAAAGGAAGTCATCAACACACTAGCATCTCAGTAACAGTGTCGTCTCCAATCTGCTTGTTTTGTCAGTCGGGGAAAAAAGACTTTCAGGAGACAAACTACAAACCTTCACCTTCAGCGCGGAAACCAGAGAACTTTTGACCCTCAATTATCAGAAAAGTACCGTAAACGTCGGGTTACGAGCCGCTACTACGGCCGGTCAGTGTATCCGCTGTAGCAAGCTAGTAGCAGCGCTAGCTAGCGCTGCTGCTACTGCCCGCGTCCCCTCTGCCCAAGTCGGGTGTCGAGCCTGGTCCCGCTACCTTCTGTGGTTTTCAGGGAGCTAGCAGAAGTTAGCGGGGAAGTAACGGAGCGCTAGCAGGAGCCCCAGCTGGCTCTCAATTATCAGAAAAGTACCGTAAACGCCGGGTTACGAGCCGCTACTACCTTCGGTCAGTGTCCCCGTTAGCTCCCCGCTGTAGCCAGCTGGGGCTCCTGCTAGCGCTCCGTTACTTCCCCGCTAACTTCCGCTAGCTCCCTGAAAACCACAGAAGGTAGCGGGACCAGGCTCGACACCCGACTTGGGCAGAGGGGACGCGGGCAGTAGCAGCAGCGCTAGCTAGCGTTGCTACTAGCTTGCTACAGCGGGGACACTGACCGGCCGTAGTAGCGGCTCGTAACCCGACGTTTACGGTACTTTTCTGATAATTGAGGGTCAAAAGTTCTCTGGTTTCCGCGCTGAAGGTGAAGGTTTGTAGTTTGTCTCCTGAAAGTCTTTTTTCCCCGACTGACAAAACAAGCAGATTGGAGACGACACTGTTACTGAGATGCTAGTGTGTTGATGACTTCCTTTCAATTCTGACACCTATCACACACACACACACACACACACACACACACACACACACACACACACACACACACACACACACATAGCACTTCTGATCTGCTCTCTAGCCAGTTGTTGAGTGTGTCACCGTCTCACAGCAGCTTGTGACACACAATGCAGTCTATTATTTCCGTGCGCAGGGTGTCTGTATTTTTCGTGTTATGTTTTGGCATCAAAACACCAGTCTTGTGGTTGAAAGTTTGTTGGACTCGTCCACCAAAATGTCTCTTCTTGGAAACTAAACTAAAGACTACGTGACTTTCTCTGACTGTTGCATTTAATTTGTGCGTCCACCACAAAACAATTACAGCGTTACAGAGATCTTGACGGGTTTCGGCTTGTTGGATTGAATTGTTTTTCTCGCACATCCCAGAAAGTGATCTGTTTGTGCAGACAAGTCTAATGTGTCTTTGGAAGAGCAAAACTCTCACTGGAGGATTTTTATTCAGTGGTATTCCCCTAAAAACCTGTAGTTTAAAATGATTAAAGCAACAATTTACCCCTAAATCAAAAGTAAATGTTTTTAGATTGTTAAATGGCAATTCAAGGAAGCGGAAAACTATTTTGGGGTGAACCGTCACTTTTTAAGGACAACATCTGTTTCCATTTTTTCTCATTTGACTCTGATCGAAACCCAATCCTGAATTACAGACAATAAAAAACTGTCAAAACTTTCTTAATTCAAATCCAGCCGTCGTCGCCTCTTGTGATCTCGTCTGCCTTTTTTCTGCATCAAAGCCCAGTGCAGAAATGCAGGTGTTATCTTTGATCACAAGCTTTACTTTGAAGGCTGCAACTTCGTAAACATTTAAGATTTTTTTTTTTATCCAGTTAAGAATCGAGAAACTGTCTTTCACGCACTTTGTGACATCCCGCTTAGATTACTGTAACTCACCCGACGCAACCTCTCCACTGCAACAGAAGAGTCCACAGCGCCTATTTTAGGGTCTCTCCACTGGTTCCCTTTGTGTTTTAAAGAATAGTTTTAATGATTTATCTTAAAGCGCTTCAGGGGTTTGTTAGTAACTCTTAGGTCGAGGACTCTGGAACACTAGCTCTCTTTTTTATTTCAAATCTCTCATAAAAACGCCTTTTTTTCAGAATTGCTTTCTCCAAATCGGTTATTCTTCTGCTTAGTAATTCATACCTTTCATTATTACCGTATCAATGTATCACCATCTGTTCATTTCTCTTGCTTCTTTTGTCCGTGTTAAACACTTTGTAACTTGAAAAGTGTGAACATATTATACATCAATAAGGCAGACGACAAGGACACTCAGTTTGCAGTGATCGTCCTCCATTTTCTTAGAGTTTACCTTTTAATACCAGCTTTGGCGCCTCTTCTCAAGCGGATTTATACAGAAGGAATTTCTGCAATACACACACCAGTGCGTTCTTTTTAATACAACAACAACAAAACAACATGTCTGAAGCACACAGGTGTTGCTCGTGACATGACAACAACAACAGAGTCAGATCGCTTGCTCCGATCTAAACGCACTTTAACCGGACAGAATTGTGAAACGACAGTGCTTTGAGTTTAATGCTCGCAGGTGTCGGCATGTTTTACTATCCTAGCTCGTTAGAGTGCAAACATTTGCAATTAATTAGCATAAAACACAAAAAGTGTAGCTGAGGCTAATGGGTCGTTATTTTTGCCATAAATCACATGTTGGGTGAGGCAGATGCAAGAGGCAGGAGGTCTCAACTCAAGTGCATTAGACTGAACAACAGACGAACAATTACTGTTTGCTTTTTAAAGGTCATGATTTGGGTTAAACTATTAACCCACAGGGGGTGAATAGTAAGGCGGAGTTTACGATGATAAATAGCAGGGCAAGGGTGTTCTAATGACTAATAAAAACATTTTATTAATCTTTTTACAGAGTAGACGAGATGGTGGATCGCTGGAGGCTGCAACCACAAAACAGCTTTTGACTTTTCTCATGATTTATTTTTCCATTCAGTTTCATGCTGATGTGCCTAAACGCTTAAGAAACTTCACTCTTCACTCTACAACTTCACTCTTCATCGTATTCATGTGAAGACTGACAGAAAAACTAAATATGAAAAAAAAACTAAAATCTGCATTTTTACAGTATACTCAGAGTCTATTTTAGTTTATTAGGTACAATCTGAAGTGTAAAACATTTAAATACAAAATCAACTGTCTGAGGCTGTGGTTGTGTTGGACTGTAAAGTGGTGGAAGTAAAATTGCAATCTTTTACTGAAGTAAAAATAGTCACCATAATAATTTACCCACCAAAAATGTCGCTTAAATATATTTATCTAAGTATTACAGAAGTGTCAAAGTGTCAACAATAAAAGTACTCGTAAAGGCACCATTCAGAATGATATACAGTATTTATTGTGTGTTTAATGAAGTATTTGTTTTATTGCTGTTTTATTGCTGCCAAAGTGGAGATAATTTAACTTTATGTTCAGTTGGGGGAATCTATTACGACCACTTAGTTTTTGAAGTGTCCTTGAGCAAGGCATCTACTCTTCAAGCATCCTGAGTGCATCGTCAGGCTGTCAGTAAAGTCTTCACAGTGGGTGGGACAGTAGTGTTCACAGGGCTCTGAGCTGCAGCCACCATGCTGGTATCATCTGGAGCAGCTGCTGCAGGAGATCAACAAAGCGCCATGTCAATGTCAAATGTTTGGTGGCGTGCGACCATGTGTGAGTAATGCGGAGGTCAAAAGTGAGGATTTTATTATAATACTGGAGCTGACGGATGAAAACAAATACATATGCAGGAAGATGCAAAACAGAAAACGGATAATATCAAATGTAAAAAATAAATAAGTAAAAAAAGGCAGCCGGATAAACAAACTTTATTGTGGCTTTGGACACAAAATATTGAATTAAAACGAGTTGAAGTGGTGTCATCACACAGCTGAATTTTGTTTTGCATGGTCTTATACTTGCAATGTCACATCTATTTATAATATAAATAAAGGATGTAGACACTGATGCATAGAATACAACAATCTAATGTATGATCCATTGTCATGTATATTTTACAATGAGTGGTTTTTTTATCAAGTAATCCAGCATTTACAAGGTTACAAGGTTAGACAAGATTATTGTACAAAAGGGTCGCACAACAAAATGCAGATTGTAGTCCCATTTTGCTCCATAATAAAACTAAAACAAACACTAAGTGCTCCCAAAATATTTATGAGGTTTGTCTTTTATAACAAGTGTGTATGTTAGATGTTTGGATCTATTCATTTAAAAAAAAATCTCTCGGTGTCCTTGTCCTTTTGGTCGGTAAATACGATCTCTGGGGACAGATGGTCTGTTTAGACTGGGAGAGATTTAACATGGTTGTAGATGCACACACACACACACACACACACACACACACACACACACAGAATGGGAGTGGATCAGGCATTTCAACAGTTTTCCGTGGTCATTTGACTTTATGCAAAAGAAAGTGTTGTTCGTTGGTTCGTTGTTTTGGTGGCAACTTGTAGCGCGTTAAGCTAGCTCGGAAGAGCGCAGACGCAGCTACGAAGACAGATTGCTGGCTAGTTAGCGAGGTGGCTTGTCTTTCTCCGGCACGGCATGGACCGTTAGACCCGGCAGCCCGCTGTGAGGCTCATTTCCTGTCACCAGTGTAGCATTAAATCATGGTGAAATTAGCAAGATGGCTAACTAGCCAGCTGCCTGCTCGTTCGCTAGTCCGCTAGCTGATTCCAATGTGCTTTTCTACGCTGTGAAGAGAGTGTGGGGATGAAGCATTAAATTGTTACATTTTACAAATTTTCTCATGCTCATTCCAGATGACGGATTAAGTAAATTACTCCATAAATGTGTTTATAATGCTATTATAATTAAAAGAAACTCATAAGGCTTTTGTTAAGCGGTCTATAAACTCTTAACAAGTTTTAGAAATGTTTTCACAGTAAATCCTCTGGAGACCCTAAATAAAAGTGGCAAATTGCGTGCCAGTAAATCCAATAGCTCACAATATATTTCTCTCTGAACCACAAATGGCAACTTTATGGTGGCGCTAGAGGAAAAAGTCACGGGGTCTTAGCCCGCAGGATTTATGGTCTGTGGATCATGAATGTCAGTACTAAATCTATCGGTGATCCATCCAAACGTTGTTGAGATATTTCAGTCTGGAACAAAGTGGTGAATTTACTGACTGAAGGCATGAAGAGGTCAAATGTCTGTCTTTCTTTAAAATATATCAAATACCCTTTTTCACGCCCCTCGGTGTCTAATACAGACGCTCTTGGCATCGTTTAGCGTCTGTATGAGACGCACCAGGTTTTCAAATAACTATACATAATACATACATGCTGTGATGATCTATTATAAAGACAGGAGAAAAAAAACACATAGGGTGGAAAGGGGTAGAGGTAGATGGGTCAAACCAACACAGGACTTTCAACCAAGAGACCAGTGTTTGTGTCCGAAACATTGTTGAGCTATTTCGAAGTTAGGTAGGGACGTTTGTGAAGTGTTTTCTTTACTTGTGTTACTTTTTTTATTTATTTTTTACTGCAATACCACAGTAGAGCGTCATAGTTTGACACACTGGACTAACCAGTGCATTAGAAAGTGACGTCAAAGGTCCTGAAGGTTAGAATATAAAGTAGAATAGGAAGAACTTTATTCATCCCTATGATGGGAAACTGTTTTTTCCACCATTTAACAAAGTCATGCACAGTACATTGACAAAGATATAGACACAATAAATACACAATATTATAATAATGCCATGCCTCTTTAGATTTATCTTCTGACCCATAGTGGGGGTCTTGATCTCCAGGTTGGGGAAAAAAATAACTCCCAGCTGGATTGTTTTAACTAAATTGCTTCTCAGTCAACAGTCACTCTGTCTCTCTTGCTCTCGGGTAAACGATTAATGGCTGACGGGGGAAAATCAATTGGTTCTACTTAACGGAATATTCCAACAATCTGGGGAAATACGCAGATTTACTAGAATGAGATGGAAGATGGAAGAGGATCATGCTTCCAGTCTTTATGCTCAAACAACATAGACAGTGTTCCTATGAAGGATTATTTTAAAAAATTGGGAAATACCATTATATCGCTATAAATGCCTATAGAGAAGATCGATAGCACACCTCCTGACCGCCACAACGTAACCACACATCGCTAAAATGGACTTAATCTGCTCGCCAGATGCTGTCGGCTCGTCCACCGCTGTTTGAATCTGAATCAATTTGCCCGATTGCCCACACGTTGATGCGGAGGCTTCCCGTTGTAATTTCTCTGAGAGACGAAGGGTCACCTGACACACAGACAAAACCTCCTTCTCAACCTAGAAATTGTGTTTGTTTTTTTGCCTATACGTAAACACGAGCAGTCATGTAATTGTGGATCAGGATTTATATCATTGCAGTGGACCGCTGCATTATTTAAAGCTGCACTCTTAATGCCGTATACAGGATTTTAATATTGCTGCGTCTCTGTAATTTCACTGATGTGCCCTCGGCTGATTTACAGCTTTAATAAACTGGCTCAGGGCAGAAAACGCACTGGACATTTGTCAGCATGCACTGATATAGGTTTGACTTATCAGATTCCCTCTTTACATCCAGCATGTGATGGATGTGTATTATTACAACATGACGATAAGACGACACAAAATATTCAGTTTTCTGGTCCTTATTCGGAAAAAGGCAATATTCCTACTAAGCTGCTTACACGGCTTGTAAAAATGAACATTACATTGATATTCATGTTTGTGTGAAGCCGTCTTGTTTTTATCATGTGACCATGTGAGCCTCCCTCTTTCCTTATAACCACCTTCTCGAAAAGTTCGGCATTGCGATATGTGTGCATGTCCAAAAATCCTGTTGATATTTAAGACTTTTATCATGTTTAATAGTAGGCGTGTTTCCCCTTCTGAACAGTGTGTGGGCTCGTCTTTGGGGAATGCATCTCTGCAAACTATTGGTAGTTTGTTTGTGAATGACTGGTAACAAGCAGGAGGCTTTGTGAAAACACAAACATTGAGATGCATACTAAAAACGTAGACATGTCTAAAGAATGCTCCTAAAACCCGAATAAAATAGGCATATTCTTCATGCACGAATCGGAAAATGTTCTATTCGGAATAAGACCTAATTCTGAATATACACACAGAATATGATGTTTACACGAGCCGTATAAAATTCTGAATATGTTCACATTTGGAACAAGAATGTTATTGAGTGACTAAACGCTGAATGAAGAGTGCAGACACTGACTTTAATCCATAAATCCATACTGCTCATTTATATTTATTTATATTACTTGTTTCTATTGTATTATTCTTTTTATTCACTTGTGAGCAAGGCTGCTGTAATCCTGTAATTTCCCCACTGCGGGACTAATAAAGGATTATCTTATTTTATCTTATCTCTCTTAAAGAGCGAGAAGGTCAGAATGTCGAAAGTTGGATTAACATTTACATCGATTGATCCAATTCAATATGCTTAATGTATGTGCACGGTCCATTTTATGTAACACTAAACCCTCCTCACGTCTTCTCATTGGACGAGCCTTCGCTTGTCGGTCAGATGAACACTTTCAATGACCTACAATAGATTTCCAAAGACTGGGTCGGGTCCCGAGCTCTTTTCACGATTTATAGGTTTATTGTGAATTGGGATGCGATGGTGGGTCCCCATGTAATGTAACATCACATGCTGCAACGTTAATATGCTCCTTCACACAGAGGGGTGTTTATTTAACTTTCTTTTGGCACTTTCTTTTGATGGTTTTAGTTGAAAGTAAATGTATATATCAGTGAGCTTCCAGGGAAAATATGCGAGTATGTCAGAGTCTTTGAAAATTGTTTCCTAGTGAGCCAAAAAAACAACTCATAAAGAGCTTTTTTTTTAATGCTTAAAGCGTGCAACCCTCACATTTCCATAAATGTCTTGTCGACATTCATTTTGGAGTCGTGGGTCTGACCACCAGATGAATTTAAGTCCAACATTCACTCCTTTTGGCTCAGTTTTTGGTCTCTACCCAACTCAGTGTGTCAAATAAAACCATCTCATCTCAGTATGAAATATAACGAGCAACTGATGTAGTATAAAGTGTGAGAGAGTCCACAACATAGGTTGACGTAAACCGCACTCTTTTCCTGATTTTGTTGCCTTAACCTAAGCTTTAAAACCATAAAACGTTAAAAGAGGGAAAGTTTATTTTGAAAAGACACGATAAATGGAACCAGCGTATATATCCTCGCCGTCCAAACACGTCCGAAACTGACGCCAGGAGGGTCAAGAAGTGCTCAGTGTGGTTTTAGCCGCTGCCAAAAACAACACCATGAGAGCGGTGAAGCAAAACAGTGAAGTTGTGGCCCGAAAACCAAACAACGAGTTCAAAGAAGCAAAAGAAACATCAGTCGAGCCGAGGGGTCGGGTATCAAAAATATTGATAATATCAGCTTTAAAGTGAGGGAAAGATTTTTCTACTAATAAGACTCTCACATTAAGATATGGAACTATGGTGTGACTCCTTTCTGCAGCAGTGACATGACTCACTGAGGCTTTGATGGCTTTACTAAGACCTTTGAGATCCAGGAGCAGAGCGACTGAACTGGGCAAGGAGGAGTGGGAATAGCGATATAGAGCTCTCCCCTAATCCTCCCACTGAGCCACAACATATCTACCACCCACTCGTCTCAGATTGGAGATTATTCAAAAACGGTGCGGTCTAATCTTATCTTCCCCATCACCCAGCTCTCCGTCAGCGGCGCACTCTTATTTATCTGAGCCCCGGAGCGCCGTTGTTGGTACCAAACTGTTAAAAACACATCGGTGAGCCAGACATCTTCCTCACAGTAAACAGTTGGTTTCCCACAGATACCAACCAGCTGCTGGAAATGTTCTTTTGGCCTGAACACGAAATCTCAACGAAATACACAAGTTACTCCTGTTTGAGTAACATTTGCTTGACATTATGGAGATGGTGATTTATACTTAAAAAACAAAAATCAAAGTAGTTGTGGCCTGTTTCAGTTGACTTGAGTCCGAGCGCCACGGACCGGATGTGGAAGTCTGAAAGTTGAGACGGACAAAGGAATTGCTGAATTTGCTCTTTTCATGGAATTTGATGACAATAAACAAAGAAAAAATAATATTTCCATTATTTATGTTTTTAGTATCATCAAACACAGATGTCAGATGATGGCCGATGGATCCGTGGAAATTTGTCGAATACAGAAGAGAGATAAACATTTATTCAAGTGTATAACCACTTTTATAACTAACTGGAACACACGAGGGAAACATTTGATTAAATCAGAGAATTTCCTGTTTATTTTCTTTGTGAAACTTTAAAAACGAGTTGCTGCGTTCTCGCCTGCAGCTGCCATGCTGTTCTGGTTATTCTACAGTCCGTCCTCATCTACTCCCGCCCATCACTTTACTTTATCATCATCATTTGTCGTAAATAGCTCTTCGCCTTCACCTGCATCTGAGTATTGTCAAAATCCTATTTTTTGTATACACATGGTCAAATTAACCTTCAAACGCCCTCTAGTGCTTCTCTGAATCATTAGATGTTCTCCCTTGGTGGGGGTAATGTGGGGAATGCTCAGCAGCTGGCCGGTCTGGAGTTTATTTTCATCCCGAAACACACAGAGGAGTCCGTCACAACAGATAACCCTCATCTTTTTGTTCTACATGTCAAATTAGCAAATTAACTTCTTATGGGAAAAATTGATTTGGAGGTTGTTTCATTGACGCTAAATCTGCTCCTGCAGTCCCATTCTTGGTTTATGGTTTCTATGAAATCCATTGTACAATCTAACTTTCTATATAGGTGCATGCCTCTCTAATCCTAAAGTTCAGTCCAGTAGAAATCCGCTCTGAATCGGCCCCCTGCTGAGCTTTATCACCGGCCGAGGCTCAAAGGGAGCAGCGCTAAGCTTTCCGACCCGGTGACTTAAAGGGGCTTCAAAACCTGAATTAGGAGAAACAAACAGAGGCTGCATTTATATTTATTATGTATTTAGCGTCTTTCTACTTTACGGGACAAAGCGGTTTAAAATGTGCTTCTCATTCATCCATTCACACGTGCACCAATGGCGGCGCTGCATTTTGGGACCAACTTGGGGTTCAGTGTCTTGCTCAAGCACATTCGGACATATCGAACTGCCAAGTCTGGCCCTGGTGTTCTTTTTCTCCCGTGAACCAGACTTTAGGTCTATTTTACTGCTGTTTCTGACCATTATATAAGCATAGACTGTGAATAAGAAGTGGACGTAGTCATCGTCAGGTCATCCGCTGGTTTGTGGACGGACGTTTTGAACCCTTGAGTTTGCCGTTTTAGCCGCCGCTATTTTGTATTTTACGAACCAATGAATGGAAGTGACCTGTCAATCACCTTGTAGCCCCGCCCTAAAGAATCCCCTGCTTTATGGTCTGTTTGACTCTAAATGACCATAATTTACTAAATGAACATCATGCTGTATTGAAGAAGACTTGAAACTAGAGATTGAGACATAAACTCATGTTTACAATGTTTACTGAGGGAATACATCAAGAGAGAAGTAAAGTCATTTATATAGACTTATATACAACCAGAGGAGTCGCCCCCTGATGGTCAGTAGAGAGAATGCAGCTTTAACACATGAAGCATAGACTTCTATACAACCAGAGGAGTCGCCCCCTGGTGGTCAGGAGAGAGAATGCAGCTTTAACACATGAAGCATAGACTTCTATACAACCAGAGGAGTCCCCCCCCCCCCCCCCTGGTGGTCAGGAGAGAGAATGCAGCTTTAACACATGAAGCATATACTTCTATACAACCAGAGGAGTCACCCCCTGGTGGTCAGGAGAGAGAATGCAGCTTTAACACATGAAGCATAGACTTCTATACAACCAGAGGAGTCGCCCCCTGGTGGTCAGGAGAGAGAATGCAGCTGTAAGACACTTCCTCATTGGCTTCACTTGTCAGAACTGGAGGTCGCCTCCTGTATATACTGGCAGCGGGATTGCAGAGGTCAAAAAGGAAGCGGAGAGTCAAGTGTTAAAGTTGTTTTTTATAAGTAGTTCTCGAGCTGCAAGTATTCTTTCCGTTCTGAATAGTTAGATTTTGAACGGGCACTGCACCATAAACAGCCCATATATACACTCACCTAAAGGATTATTAGGAACACCTGTTCAATTTCTCATTAATGCAATTATCTAATCAACCAATCACATGGCAGTTGCTTCAATGCATTTAGGGGTGTGGTCCTGGTCAAGACAATCTCCTGAACTCCAAACTGAATGTCAGAATGGGAAAGAAAGGTGATTTAAGCAATTTTGAGCGTGGCATGGTTGTTGGTGCCAGACGGGCCGGTCTGAGTATTTCACAATCTGCTCAGTTACTGGGATTTTCACGCACAACCATTTCTAGGGTTTACAAAGAATGGTGTGAAAAGGGAAAAACATCCAGTATGCGGCAGTCCTGTGGGCGAAAATGCCTTGTTGATGCTAGAGGTCAGAGGAGAATGGGCCGACTGATTCAAGCTGATAGAAGAGCAACTTTGACTGAAATAACCACTCGTTACAACCGAGGTATGCAGCAAAGCATTTGTGAAGCCACAACACGCACAACCTTGAGGCGGATGGGCTACAACAGCAGAAGACCCCACCGGGTACCACTCATCTCCACTACAAATAGGAAAAAGAGGCTACAATTTGCAAGAGCTCACCAAAATTGGACAGTTGAAGACTGGAACAATTTTGCCTGGTCTGATGAGTCTCGATTTCTGTTGAGACATTCAGATGGTAGAGTCATAATTTGGCGTAAACAGAATGAGAACATGGATCCATCATGCCTTGTTACCACTGTGCAGGCTGGTGGTGGTGGTGTAATGGTGTGGGGGATGTTTTCTTGGCACACTTTAGGCCCTTAGTGCCAATTGGGCATCGTTTAAATGCCACCTACCTGAGCATTGTTTCTGACCATGTCCATCCCTTTATGGCCACCATGTACCCATCCTCTGATGGCTACTTCCAGCAGGATAATGCACCATGTCACAAAGCTCCAATCATTTCAAATTGGTTTCTTGAACATGACAATGAGTTCACTGTACTAAAATGGCCCCCACAGTCACCAGATCTCAACCCAATAGAGCATCTTTGGGATGTGGTGGAACGGGAGCTTCGTGCCCTGGATGTGCATCCCACAAATCTCCATCAACTGCAAGATGCTATCCTATCAATATGGGCCAAGATTTCTAAAGAATGCTTTCAGCACCTTGTTGAATCAATGCCACGTAGAATTAAGGCAGTTCTGAAGGCGAAAGGGGGTCAAACACAGTATTAGTATGGTGTTCCTAATAATCCTTTCGGTGAGTGTATATATATATACACACACACTATTTATATACAGTGTGTGTGGGTCTGTGGGTGTTGCGTCCTCTCACCACATGCACGCCTCTCCTAGGCTCACAGACACGTCAACAAACACAGGAACACGTTGGTCTCGTTAGCAGCCGAGCCAAACGAGGAACCAATTGTCACAGGGATTGTGATTCTCTCTGGCGAACAAGCTCGTATGCGTCGGAGAGACCGAAAGAGAAAAAAAAGGGGGATTTCAGAGGCAACAGCAGTGTTTTGTTGAAAAACTAAAAGTGTCACATCTGGAAATGTTGGAGGCTGGTTTAAATTTGTTTGGAGCTTTTGTTTTTGTTTTTGATGATGATCTGTTGACAAGTTAATGGATGCCGTAAAAGTTGAAATTCATGTGTCTGGTGGACTGTAGAAGTGTTGCTTGTGGTAAAATTAGCACCTTCGGCAACCTTGTGCATACATCAAGACTTTAGGCCGTTCTGTTTGGCTTTAATATGAAGCCTGAGTGTGACATTATTAAATCTGTATGCTGTGTGCGTGTCTGGAAGACAATGGAGTGCAACTAAAATAAGTGTTTCCTGCTGCCGAACATTAAATGGCGGTTAAAGAGAAGACACTTTTACAAGGGTGAGCACGCATTCATCATGCATCATGGGCAACGAACAAAGGTCTGATGCTGAACCCATCACGATGTATGTACATCGTGATGGGTTCAGGCTCTGTTCAGTGAAAATGAGTTAAATTAAAAACGTTTTAATAATCTCCAATCTGAGCCTTGTCTCACTCCCGGAAGTGTTAAGAGACTAGCGGCCTGTCCTGAGTCAATTAACTCCATCGGGAGAAATTAACGTGAACACGGATTATGAACGTTTCTTTGGCTCCAAAGTAAATGTAAAAAAGTTAATTTTTTGTTCGAGGCCTTTCTGTCTCTCGCGAGATCTGCCAGCTAACGCGAACGCCCTGGCTAAATATGTCTGTTAGCCGCGGAAATATCTACCGTTAGCAAGAGAAAATGCACATTATGCAATTATAACGCATTGTGCTTCCATCCATCCACGCGACGTTCATAACATTTCCGAACGAGCGTTGGGCGACCACGCCATGGCCACGCCCACTTAGTATACAGGAAGTGAATGCCATTTCCAACCATTGGAGGAACCTGTAATGAGTCATCTTTATTATAGAGCATCTTTGTTTCACCACCATTTTTTTTTTACAGAAGCCCAGAACAGACAAACCTTGCTTGGAGCATTTTACCGCTACATGAAGCCAAATCCTTTACTTCAATATTCTCTCCTCATTCCTGTTTTATAATGCAAATTTTTACATTTGTTGATCCACTGTTGGCAGACAACATCACATTTCAGTGTCACCCCTGCTGGACTATACAATCTGCCCGAGAGACAGAAACGCCGGCAGGCCGGCAGACAGTGAAAGAGAGCAGATAGATTTTAATTAAACAAATTACTTCGTGGAATTAGCTTTTAATTCCCCCGTTGCAGCAGGCGAGGTGAAAATGGACGAGGTACGCGTTGATGTATTTGTGACGTTCGCCGTGCAGCCGATTGGTGCCGTTCTCTCACATGCAGAAGTGTATTTCTGCCTTCCTCTGTGGCCTCCGGCAGCTGCTGGATAATCCCCTTGAGCCTGCGTCCCATTAAGCTTTTAAAAGCCGGTATAAACTGTCCATTTTGTAATAGCTGTGTCACATCAAGGGTACAAATCTACACCGCCCCGCCTTTTCATCCGCATGTCGCCGTGGAGTCGCAGTGGCACCGTTACAGACATTATTAGACCTTGTAATATCGCAGCGACGTCATCTTTCTGAGCCGATAACGTCTTATCAAGAAGTCGTATTTGTCTGGACGTGGCCGGAGAGACAAAATCAAACAAATCATTTAAATCTGCTGAACGTTTGAATCCCAAACTTATCTGGGGATGTTTTCTTTTTCAGGATTCGTTCCGGACAAATAATTTTCCGTAATTTAGATATTTGGACCCGTACTTGTACAGCACTTTTCTAGTCTTCCGACCACTCAAAGCGCTTTATCCCTACATGACATCATTCACCCATTCACACAGCCTGATGAGAGGAGCTACCATGCAAGGTGCCACATCAGATTATCAACCATTCATACACCGTAGGCACAGCTACGGGAGCAATTTAGGGTTAAGTGTCTTGCTCAAGGACACATTGACATGGGCTAGCGGAGCCGGGGATCGAACCAGCGATCCTCTGATTGAAGGACGACCCTCAAGCCTGAACACGTAATTTACTATCCCAACACGTCAAATACCAACGTTTGGTCATTGGTCAACGTTTTGGGATCGACACACGGAGGCCCCGCTTTACAACGTACCGGTCTTTCAACTATAACGCCAATGAAAATCCTCCTTTAGTGGACCGTAAAAGCACTTGACGCAGCATTAAGTCCTTGAGCTCCTTAGGGTGCGAGGTGTGTTCGATGTGTGAAAGTAAAAGTCATCAGTTCTAAGCCAAGGACTGACAAACACAGGACTTTTGTCCAGGAACTAAGAGTAAACGTGGACATTTTGTCACGTCACTCGTGTGACTCGTCAGTCACTTGATTGTCTTATATCCTGTGAAGACAACATTTATTTAAGTGTGTATCACCAACACGCCAGAAGGGTTCCTGTAGTGCGTCGATCTCTGAGGCCTGACCGGGCGCCGTTTATTTTATTTGACAAGTTGGGAGTGAGAATGTGTTTCAATTTACTTTTTGGAAGCTGAGCCGACCTTCAGACGGTTATAGCGGTTTATAATGACGGCTCATTTATCACGTGAATCTGTAGTCTAATAAAAATCTGTGCCCCTTTCGCTCCAACACTGAATATGCTGAAGAATTAGATTTATTTGATACAGACAGTTCAAGATCCCCTCAGGATGAATTTCTCTTCTCATTATGTTAAAAGAGAAGAATACTCATCTCAGATTCACACAGTAACACATGAGCGATTGAGCCATTAAAGTCGTAACTTATTTACTTACAATCTAAACTGTGTCATTTCATTAAGACCTCATTACACATAAGCCAATAAACGCGTCCCTGCTTGCAAACACTAAGATACGGGCTGAAGATTGAAGCAATTTTGTGTTTTATAGGAGCCTTAGAAAGTAGTTTTAGTGCATTGCATTCAGACAAAGGAGCACACAAGAGCTCATCCTGAGGCAGCATTTTGTGATGAATGCTGGTCAGGCGGGGCGACTCGTCTGACCATCTGACCAGCACGGTAAAGACGGATTCCCCTCAGACGTTTTCTGCCTATAATGCGTCTGCTCCCTGGTGGTCTAACCAGCTTCTGCACCTGCCCGACTTCACTTCTGCATCTAGATCTTGCATTACATTTTAAGTTTGGGAGTCTGGGAGGTGAAGCTTTGCGTGCATGGCCACTTTAAACATTAATGTGTTTCTGGATATTCTCAGAAGCTTTTACAACTTCATACGGATCCGTCTGAAGTGCAGTTCACAGACATAAAAACCTCGTTCTCTTCAGTTGCAGGAATTTATATGTAGGTCACCTTCAGCACTCTTTTATCTCCCGGACAATTATTCTCCTGAGTTCTGCAATCAAAGGGAAACTGATGTCTGGACGTCCAAAATGCCACAGACAGACAGACAGACGTCTTGCAGCTTCTTATGAGCTCAAACTGAGGTTGTACCACGGACTAAAACATGTTTTCTTCTTCCTGCATTCCAGCCCCCAGGTAGCTCTCTCTACACGACCGGCTGACTCAACATTTGAAAAAAAAAAAATGTGTTAAAAAAAATTCCCCAGATGACCTCCACATGATCCATGGTCTGAATTTATGTATCTGCTTTGTTCTTGTGTTGCATCAAAGCACATTTTAATTATACAGAATTCAGTCACAGTGTACAAAAACTATTTAAAATCCAACCAAAGTCCCACATTTACTTTTAGATGCACGTAATATGTTAGAGATGATGTAATATTTGGGACAGGGGGGCAGCAACTCTTTGGAGTAAATCTGATCCATACGCGTTGCCGTTAATTAAGAGCTTTGTAAACCAGCTGTCAAATCTTAAAAATTTATGCTAAAATATTTATAGAGATATTTGAGCGATGGATCACTGTGGTCTGGGTTTTTTTCCGTCCTGATTATGTTTTTAATGAGGAGGACGGAAGAAAAAAACCACAGTGATCCATCGCTCAAATATCTCTATAAATACTTTAGCATAATTTTTAAGATTTGACAGCTGGTTTACAAAGCTCTTAATTAACGGCATGATGATTTTCTTTTGAAATGCCTGAAAAGAGCTTTAAACCGTCTGGGTCCGATCAAGTTATGAGGAGTCAAAGTTGGAAATGTTTTATTATTAATACGAATGACAGAATGACTCACTGCTTATAAAGGGGCAATAACACGTGGACGATAACTCCTGTACCTAATTGATTGACTGAACATCAATTGATTACATTTCTACTAAGAAATCAGTTATTAATTAACATTTTTGCTGTTGTTTTCTGCTTTGATAAAAAAGAAAACTGTCGACAGTCAAGGGAAAATAAATAGTAGTGTGTCATCTGCATATCAGTTTTAGTTTATCTTTAATTATCGTTATTTGTATCCGTCTTGAAACCCATGATATTAGATTACAGTTTCATTCCTTTGGAAAGAAATCCAGACAATTTCTCTGGCTTCAAAATGTTTAATAATTTTGGAGGTCTGTCCAGTGCATGTGAGTGGTCCAATTTCTGCTGAATCCATGCCTTTGTGCTCCGAGGAATAAGAAGCAGACCTGCGAGAGAGAAAAAGGGCGCCGAGTCATAATTCACATCAGAAGGGCGTAAAGTCAGTCGTGATTTATTATAATACGTGAGTTTTCACACAGCGGAGCCCTCGCTGGGAGAGCAGCTCTTTTACCCTCTACGCCGGGGGCTTTGTGAAGAGGGAGGTCAAGAGCAGCGCAGCGGGGCTTTGATCTAGACACCAACATGCTCGCAATGACGATGCTGGCATGCTGATGTTCAGCAGCATGTATGGAGAGAGACCATGAGACTTTAATAATTACAAATATTTACACTAGTCCACGCCGAGAGACCAATAAGGATTTGATCCTGTTTGAATCGTGTCGTGAATTGCACATGTAATGTTTCTGCCATCTTCTGGGTGCACCTTTCTAGTTTTAAAGTGTCACTGACGTTGGTTGGTTGGTTGGTTGGTTGGTTGGTTGGTTGGTTGGTTGGTTGGTTGGTTCGCTGGTTGGTTGGTTGGTTGATTTGTTGGTTGGTTGATTTGTTGGTTGGTTGGTTGGTTGGTTGGTTGGTTGATTTGTTGGTTGGTTAATTTGTTGGTTGGTTGGTTGGTTGGTTGGTTGGTTGGTTGGTTGGTTGGTTGGTTGGTTCGCTGGTTGGTTGGTTGGTTGGTTGGTTGGTTGGTTGGTTGGTTGGTTGGTTGGTTGGTTGGTTGGTTGGTTGATTTGTTGGTTGGTTAATTTGTTGGTTGGTTGGTTGGTTGGTTGGTTGGTTGGTTGGTTGGTTGGTTCGCTGGTTGGTTGGTTGGTTGGTTGATTTGTTGGTTGGTTCGCTGGTTGGTTGGTTGGTTGGTTGGTTGGTTGGTTGGTTAGTTGATTGGTTGGTTGGTTGGTTCGCTGGTTGGTTGGTTGGTTAGTTGGTTAGTTGGTTAGTTGATTGATTGATTGATTGATTGATTGATTGATTGATTGATTGGTTGGTTGGTTGGTTGGTTGGTTGGTTGACTGCTGGTTGGTTAGTTGGTCGGTTGGTTGGTTGGTTGGTTGGTCGGTCGGTCGGTCGGTCGGTCGGTCGGTCGGTCGGTCGGTCGGTCGGTCGGTCGGTCGGTCGATAGGTTGGTTGGTTGGTTGGTTGGGGCAGAAAACAGCTCATCTGCCTCCTGGAGCCCCGAACCAAATCTTCACTTTTTAATATATAATTAAAAAAAGATTTGCAAAATATATAAATTAACATTTTGATAGAAATTATTTAAAAATGAACCTCATTATTTTAAAAGGTTATATATCTTTTCTTAATGACCCCTCAACAACAGTATGACCAACTTATACTACGCAGAATATGTCACAAACAGAGAAATCCTCTCACACACACACACACACACACACACACACACACACACACACATATGTGCACAAACACTCACAAAGGCATTTAGTAAAACATGGTTTTAAAAGCTGATTTCACTCTAAGCCAAGAGCTGAAATGAGCTTTAAATGCAGATTTTTAAAACCATGGTGGATTACAGAATCCTCAGGTGGCTAAGAGTAGAAATAAAAGACCTAATGTGAGCTTTCATGTCACAAAATGCAGTTTGACTCGCCAGCTCTTTATTATTGTACTGGCTCACAGTCTGAGATTATTTGCTTCTTAGAATTAAAACAAAAAACAAACAAAGGTCTTTTCACTTCGGTAATAAAGAGGTGTTTGAGGTGTTCGGGAGTTTTGAATGTGTTGTGTTCAGGTATCGACAGGAAGCTGATTTAAAAACTCTAATCCTTCCTGCAATCGACATCAGAATCGACATGCCGTCTAATCCAATTTGCCGGGCAGTGCCGTCTTTAGGGGAGCGGTCCGCCGTTCGAAGGCTTATGTGTTGCGTGAGAGCCGTTTGGCCGGCGTTTGGCTCTCCGCTTTGCTTTAAAGATTAGTGTATAATGCCGCTGCAGCTCGGGGAATTGAAAGAGACGACTTGATTGTGTGGCTTTCGCCAGCTGCAGGACGTCCCCCCTCATCTGGCTCTTTTCACAACTTGTGAGGCCTTTTTACGTGCAGGCGATAATTCACTTCGCTCAGGGGAAACATGGATTTATGTCATTGTTGTACAGGAAGTACTGGAGGCAAAGAGATGTCCCATATCGAGAAGTGGTGAGGAAGAAATGAAGAGGAGGTGCTCACAGCGCAGACGTAATCCTCTGAAAGGAGGGCCCCTTTACAACCTGTGATTTCGTATTCAGAAACCGTCATGAAACTGGTTTGTAAATCATCATGGCTCGAAACTTAGAAATTAGATGTCATAAATACTCACAACATTTTTATGAATAAAGAGTTAAAGCTGCTCTTATCAACATATCTATTTATTTATTTTTACAATCAGTGAAATGACCAAGTGTGATGGGAAACAAAAGCAATGATTTACTGATCTCCATACGTGCAGCACATTTATTTACTATATCCAAAATATTGTATTCTTTTTTTTCCCCCTTTTATGCAAACATTCAAACATAAAATGTAATAAACGCCTGACATCTGAGGACATGGATACTTCCGGACCACGAGAGAAACCTGGATGGTTTAATTAAGGTGCTCCAGTTTGAGTTGTGTCATCACTTCCTCCACTCAGCGTTTTAGAGATGGGGTCGCTGCCCTCTTCCAGCCGAGGAGAACAGTCGTCTCGCTGTAGTCGATAACTGCATCTCGTCAGAGGGTTGGGATCAATATATTTGCTATAATACATACATGAAAAAGTTCTAAAAGCAGCCGTCCAGAGTTTAGTTAATGTGCCCAGAATTATTATGAATACATTATTTGCATTTTTCTTTTATTAAAATTATTATTATTATTTATTTGTAAAATGTATGTCTATCAATGATATATGTGTCTATGCTGGAACAACATTCCAAGAATATCTTTGTTCCTTAATTTGACCATATGTGCCTACTGATGGGCATTCCCATTCAAATCAACCCAGCAGGAAGGTCAGAGCGGCGGGCATTTTTATGTTTTCCTGTTGCCATTGCATCAAAATAAGAGTATGTGTTATTATGTTGTTGAGCCTGGTTCTGAATTCAAAAACCCTAATGAAATACCTCTTTTAGTTTTGCACCTGCCTGTGTAGTGATGTGGCTCTGAACATGTTTTGCATGAGATGTGACGCTGCAACGTGGAAAGGTTGTTGATGAAGTCACAAACTGAACGTATCACTGACAACATATTTCATTTTTTTTTCCATCGGTATTCATATTCCATACAAGCAACAATTGGGAGAGCAAAATATTATAAATAATATTAATCTTGCCCGTATCCCATAGTGTGAGACAGTCAAAAGCTCCAAATACCAAAATGTCATATTACGTTGTAATTATTATGTCATAAACGTCGTGAAAATCAAATCCTGCAGGGCTCCAGTAGCTCCTTTTTAAATCCAAAATGATGGAGAATTTGATTTATAAACAATCTACTCTTCATTTTGCCGTTGTCATAATTACATAATGTCCGTGTGCGTGAAGAAGACTCCGGCTAGCGTGTGCTTCTGTGTTTCAGGCGACGGGAACCCCAAAGAGAGCAGTCCTTTCATCAACAGCAGCGCGGCCAGGGAGGCGGCGGACAAGAACCAGCAGTATGACGGCAAGACCATGGCTCTCTTTGAGGTGGGGATCGCTTTCACGGCCCAGTGTGAAACCTGGAGTGTGCATACCGCTCAGTTCTAAGATAACAGTGTGTGTGTGTGTGTGTGTGTGTGTGTGTGTGTGTGTGTGTGTGTGTGTGTGTGTGTGTGTGTGTGTGTGTCTGCGCTGCAGGAGGAGATGGATACCAGTCCAATGGTCTCCTCTTTGCTCAGCAGTCTGGTCAACTACTCCAACCTGCCGACGGGCAGCAAAGAGCACGAAGAGGCCGAGAACAACGAGGAGGGGCCGCGGCCGTCTAAGAAACCCGTGAAGGTAGAGTACTGCGTGTGATCCGTTCATTCCCACCCTGCGGCGATCTGAACCAGACGAGCGGTTTGATATCAAAAAGAAATATCATAAAAACATACAGTCTTAAGGTCAGTTTTTGTTTCTTTAGTATTATTGAATATTATCAAATGATATTGATATATGATATTACTTTTTAAGTTTAAGAGACTTAAATAAACCCATCCTTCTGGGTGCACACTGTACACTTTATATAAGAAGTGGACGTAGGCACTGTGACCTACACAGTGACCTACATGTGACCTACAATGTGACCTACACTGTGACCTACAATGTGACATACACTGTGACCTACATGTGACCTACACTGTGACCTACACTGTGACCTACACTGTGACCTACACTGTGACATACACTGTGACCTACAATGTGACCTACAATGTGACATACACTGTGACCTACAATGTGACCTACAATGTGACATACACTGTGACCTACACTGTGACCTACAATGTGACATACACTGTGACCTACAATGTGACCTACAATGTGACATACACTGTGACCTACCCTGTGACCTACACTGTGACCTACAATGTGACCTACAATGTGACATACACTGTGACCTACACAGTGACCTACATGTGACCTACAATGTGACCTACACTGTGACATACAATGTGACCTACACTGTGACCTACACTGTGACCTACAATGTGACCTACACTGTGACCTACAATGTGACCTACAATGTGACCTACAATGTGACCTACACTGTGACCTACAATGTGACCTACACTGTGACCTACAATGTGACCTACAATGTGACCTACACTGTGACCTACACTGTGACATACATGTGACCTACAATGTGATCTACACTGTGACCTACAATGTGACCTACAATGTGACCTACAATGTGACATACACTGTGACCTACACAGTGACCTACATGTGACCTACAATGTGACCTACACTGTGACCTACAATGTGACCTACAATGTGACATACACTGTGACCTACACAGTGACCTACATGTGACCTACAATGTGACCTACACTGTGACCTACAATGTGACATACACTGTGACCTACACTGTGACCTACAATGTGACCTACACTGTGACCTACAATGTGACCTACAATGTGACCTACAATGTGACCTACAATGCGACCTACACTGTGACGTCACACATTGGTTTGTGGACGGCAGTTTTGAAGCCTGGAGTTTGGCATTATTGTCGTTTCTGGTGTTTTTTTGCAACCATAAGTGACACGAGCGGGCAGAGCTAAATTAAACCAAACACAAAATTAGACACTTTAAGGCAACCAAAAATGTTACAATTAACTTTCACGACATGAAGACACACAGTGAAAGGGTTAAAGTTATAAGACCAAAACACGGACAACTTCGAGACCGGACAACACCCTGGTAGAGACCTGTCAATCACCTTGTAGCCCTTCTATACAACCAGAGGAGTCGCCCCCCTGGTGGTCAGCAGAAAAACACACAACTACATTATAGGGTGTATATAGTATATCCACCATTTATATACTGATTCTAAATGAGAATCTGCTAAGCAGCAATGCATTGACGAACCTTTTGTACTTATTTTATAAATGAAGTCTGCAGGGAAACAGAATTTCAACGAGGACTTTCTAACACATCAAGGACAATCAAAGACATCAGAAATGTGATACAGTATTTTGTTTTTCTGGTGCCACATTTATGATAGTGTTAAAAACTGATAACACATGTAGACATATATCTTCCTGCTTCTCTGCAGAGGAAATAGGCCCATTTCAATCCAACAAAGAACTTGTGGTTAGAAAGAATAAACCCCTTTCGTTCTCATGCAAAAGTTGGACCTCCCTTCCTTTATTTAAAAGGCTATATCATAATATGAAGAATATATTTCAGCATGACTGAACAACAAAGTGCACTGCTGCCCTATTATTACCCCGTTTTTAATTTGTGTAAGATGAGGTAAGATGAGAGAAGACTTTGATGTATCACGCTCCATGTTTGTGCTTCTCAGGCTCCACAGCTGGGCACCCTGATGGGCGTGTACTTGCCGTGCATCCAGAACATTTTTGGGGTGATCCTCTTCCTGCGGATGACTTGGATGGTCGGCATGGGAGGCGTCTTAGGCTCCTTCATAATCGTCTTCATGTGTTGCTCCACGGTGAGTGAAGATGCTGTTGCATGCGATCGCTCTTGGGGACTAACGTGTGTGTCCGTCCACTCAGAAAACAAACGGTTCATTAACATATGTGTTTAATTTACCGCAGACCAAAAGAGCTGAAGACATCCATTCACAAAATCATATTTTTAAAGTGGTTGCTCAACACACACAACAAAGATACAGGAATGACATGCAGATAGGAAGGTTTTTCTAATCATTATTTGTTTGCAACAAATACATAGGAATGATATACAGATGAGAAGGTTTTTCTTATTATTTTTGGTTTTGTGTTTTTATTTGCGAAAATAAAGATAAAAGAAGGACGCACAGATAGAAAGGTTTTTCTCATTATTAATATTATTGTTATCATAACTACAAAGATGCAGGAATGACATGCAGATGTCAATTTTTTTTGCAAAAAAAAGATACAGGAATGAGATACAGATGGGAAGGTTTTTTATTTTTGTGTTTTTTTATTTGCAATAACAAAGATAAAGGAATGACGCACAGATAAGAAGGTTTTTCTAATTATTATTATTATTATTATTATTATTATTATTATTGCAACAACAAAGATACAGGAATGATATACAGATGGAAATATTTTGTTATTATTTTAATTGTTTCAATTTGAAAAAATTAAGATAAAGCTATGGGATGTTTCCTTTTACTATCATTCTATTTGTTTTATTTTTATTTTATTTGCAGGAGCAAAGATACGACAATGAGATACAGTTAGAAAGTTTTGTTTAAATTTGCATTTTCAATTTTATTTATAATAAACAACAAAGATACAGGGATGACATACAGACAGGAAGGTAAATACACATATATATACTACTGAGAAAAAGAGATCAACTCTACAGGAAGACGTGTGGTGAATAATTGGTTTAAAGCTGCTGTGTGGAGTCAGTTTGGGCATAAAAGTATTTGAGGTCTTCGTGGAGGCGGAAAAAACAAAAAACAAACACGTGGGAGAGATGAATAAGTAAAGAAATACATAGAAGTAAAATAGAAGGAAATGTGAATGTGTTTCCACTTGACTGTCCGACTGTGTGTGTTTGCAATATAATTATGTAAGATGTGATTTTTAAACTGTATTAATTTCCCTCAAGGTTCATCTGTGATCTGGCACCAGATTATATCAAAGAACATTTAACCTTTTAAAGCTCAGCCAATCCCCTAAAATCAGTCGAGCAAATCCATTTAGTTGTTCCAAGATGAAAACCAACGCTGATCGTCCGTTTTCGATTACGGCCGTCCTCTCAGTGTGAGATCAACTCCTGCAGCTTTTAAGTGCCTCCTCAAATGGATTTTTACAAGACCGCCTACAATTACCAAAAGTTTTGCTTTTCCATTATCGCATAACTTAATATTTCCTCTTAATATTACTATTTTATGGTGTTTTATTTGAACTTTATTGTTATCACATATTCTTTCCTTTCTTTAATACTGCAAAAAAAACACAACATAAATTACACAACATAAATTATTAAACTCTAGGCTGTTATATAATAGATAACAGGCTGTATAAGTCTAACTCGCATTGCACCAATGCTGAAGGTGATAATAAATCCTGGCATAAGGCGTTCTCCCACTAAGACCAGTAACATCCCTGTGGCTCATTCTGCTGCTCCGTGACCCACCAACTCATGAGCGGTTAACAGGTTACATATACAGTGAGGAGATGACCTCAAACATGCCCTGTGTAGGATTTGGTGGCCTCTAGCAGATTGCAACCGGTTGAAACTCCCGCCAGTGGCCGACGAAAAAAACATGAAAATGCAAATGACCCCGTCTATAGCCAGTTGTTGTCAGAGTCGCGGATGCCAGAGGTCTCCCGTGTTTGTTGTTTTTCGTCATTGGAGAACAAAACAACGGTGTTTTCTGACCTCTGGAAGGTTTGGATGTTCTGGGCTCCTGTAGAAAGATGGCGGCCGGCTCTGTATATAGATATAAATGAATCATTCTAAGGTGACGAAAACCCAAATATTCTTATTCTCAGGTGATTATAGATTAAATAATACATACTTATTAAGATTGTATTCCATTTCTGCCGATAGAGCTCCCTAAATGCTGCACAATGTTCCTTTGAAGCAGACATTTTGGTTTTGGTCTCGGTTGGCTTTTATGATACTAAATGACCTATTAAGACGCTTAAGGTAAACACTAACTTTAAAGTGGTGCTGTTTTGTGATTCTTTGTGGAGTAACTCAAGTCCTCAGATGTATCCTAAACCTCGTGTGCTGCTTTCTCCAGACGATGCTCACGGCCATCTCCATGAGTGCCATTGCAACGAATGGCGTGGTGCCAGGTGAGTGGACCTCTGGGAGGGGAGGCGTTGGTGTGTTTGTGTTTGACAGAACAGCTCACCTGTGTTTGTGACTCACAGCTGGAGGCTCATATTACATGATCTCTCGCTCTCTGGGGCCCGAGTTTGGCGGAGCGGTCGGCATCTGCTTCTACCTGGGCACCACTTTTGCTGGTGCCATGTACATCCTGGGCTGCATTGAAATTCTGCTGGTGAGCACCATGTTGTCTTCACCGCCTTAAATATTGTCTGTAGTTTGTCTATAGTCTATTTAACCGCCACACCTTTACTTCCCCTTGCCTCCATCTTTCCATTCTTTCAGATTTATATCATCCCCCAGATGGCCATCTTTAAGATCGAGGGCCTGGAGGGCGCGGAGGCCGAGTTGGCTCTCCTCAACAACATGCGGGTGTACGGCACCATCGTGCTGAGCTTCATGTCGCTGGTGGTGTTCGTCGGCGTCAAATACGTGAACAAGCTGGCGCTGGTCTTCCTGGCCTGCGTCATCCTCTCCATCGTGTCCGTCTACGCCGGAGTCATCAAGACCGCCATCGACCCGCCCGTCTTCCCGTAAGTGACATCTTCTCGAAGACGATGCGAGTGCGATGCGACCCCGTGACGCGCTGACGTTCCTCCACAGCGTCTGCCTCCTGGGGAATCGAACGCTCGTCTCGAAGGGCTACGACGTCTGCGCGAAGGTCGTCGAAATAGACAACGAGACCGTCACCACCAAGCTGTGGAGGACCTTCTGCGACTCCGAGACCCTCAACGCCACCTGCGACGAATACTTCACCAACAACGACGTCACGGAGCTACAGGGCATCCCGGGGGTCACCAGCGGCATCCTGGCGGGTGAGAGTTCGCCCGATCAACAACGCCCTCTATCGATCACCAGCGGGAGGATCAAGCCACCTAAATGCGCCCCCTTTGTCTTTTAGAGAACCTGTTTGGGAACTACCTGGAAAAAGGGATGTTCCTGGAGAAGCGCGGGGTCGCGTCGGACGCGAACGCGGACGGTCCGCCAACCAACTCCAACCGCTACGTCATGGCCGACATCACCAGCTTCTTCACGCTGCTGGTCGGGATCTACTTCCCGTCCGTCACAGGTTAGCAGGAGGAGAAGAGGCGACTTCAGGGAGGGGAGGACGTCTTTAGCGTCAAAGCTGGTCTAATCTTTAGATTTATTATAGTAAAGGAGCAAATTAATGATCAGTCTTGAGCCTAGGATCCAGTTTATAATACTACACGTGTGTAAATATTGCGGTATTTTCATGACTGTCAACCATCACCATTGTGTTACCTGTCTTTGACGATGGATTGTGACTTTTAATTCAAAAGAAAATCTTCAAGATTACCACTTAAACAATGGATTAAACGTAATGTGATAGAGGTCAAGATGAACTATTAAAGAACTATCACAGATTCTGAAGGTTCCCCTTGAATCCACTGAGGATTTCAGGGTCTTAAAACTTGTTTTAGTGCCACTTTACAATATTTTTTGGGGAGTTGCTGCTTTACTTGCTACTGAGAGATACAGGAATTTAAATTAAAAGAGGTGATGACAGGCAGGAAAACGCCCGACAGGGCAGATTTGAACCGGGGTCGGTAAGGACGTAGACTTGATACTAAGCGCTCAAAACTTAGATCTAGCTGCCGGTTCCAATGTAATCCGTCCGGTTTCAAGAGGCGGCAGAGAGCTTTCCAGGGAAAAAAGTAACTGTACATGCACAGCACCAAACAAAGTAAGAGACTGATGAACAGAGTGGAGATTTTAGCAGCTAAAAGAGAAAGATATTCTTTCTAATTAGAGTCATATTGGTCGGACGACTCAAGAAGAACGCTGTATCAACCCTTCAAAGTGGTAATATGTCAGCGGGCTGCTGACCCCAGGTGACCAAAACAATCCGTTATTGGAGGTTTAGGAGGACGAGGGAAGATATTATTATCGTAACGCCCTGCTGTGCTGACTTTGGTGGGATTTCATTTAATTTGGCAGCTGGAGTTGCTTGCTGCGACGCCGGTGATATGACTGGAGAGAAAGAAAAATAGATATCACCGTATCGCCTCTCCCTGCAGCACAAAGCCCCTGATTGTTTCCTCTCGCTCCGCCCACAGGCATCATGGCGGGCTCCAACCGCTCCGGAGACCTGCGGGATGCTCAGAAGTCCATCCCCATCGGCACGATCGCCGCCATCACCACCACGTCTATTGTGTGTATCCTTCACTGAGCCGACTGACTTTTATATCACCTTTGTGGTCTTGAATAATACTTTTCTTGACAGCTTTTCCCCAGACATGTCCACTGTTGTGCTGTTCGGAGCCTGCATAGAAGGAGTCGTCCTCAGGGACAAGTGAGTCTTATTGTGCGGAGGATTGTGCAACACTGTAATCTAACTCTGACCACGAGGAACGAGACAAACACCTCTCACCATATTGTCTCACTTTTAATGCTCAGAGCAAGGTACACACAAGATAACGGTTAGTCTGAATATGACCACCGATGGGGAGCTGTTCTCTCTGATTATGCCTTGGTCTGGTCCTCCCCCTCTGGTTAAGGATCCTCTGGTATCTAGGTGGGCAGCAAAAGATCAAGTTTATTTTATTTATTTTATTTATTTTATTTATTTTATGTATTTTATGTATTTATTTTATTTTTATTTTTATTTTTATTTTTATTTTTATTTTTATTTTTATTTTTATTTTATTTTATTTTTATTTTATTTTTATATATAATAATAATAATATTTTATTTTATTTATTTATATTCATATTATTGTTGTTTTTAATTTTATAATTATTATTATTACTATATTTATTACTATTTATTTAATTATTTTTAAAGTAAGTTCGGTAAATCCCGCCCCCAAACAGCGATAGACCAATCATAGATCATAGCTGCAGGCCTGTCAAGTGTTCATGGGGCTCTAGCGAGAAACGGTGATTGTTTTATTTCTACCTTAGGAGATAATAAAAGGAGATAATAAAAATAAAAGCATAAATATCAAGCTTTCTCTTGCTTGTCCAAGCTGAGCAGCTAAAACAAAGGTTGACTGGTGAGGACTCTTTGCTTTCGGCCTTTTAGCCCAATATCATAAGTAAAACAATGATAATAATACATTTTATTTAATGGTGTCTTTCATGGCTCTCAAGTTCACACATATAAGAGCAATAAAACAATACAATAAACAACAAGCGGCAGTTGTAAAACATCAATAAAGTCCCCACTAACACACATGATAGGCGACAGAGTTGAAACACTAAGACACAGTTGTTGCAGTCAAAGTGATGCCATAAACACGTGTCTTTAATACTCTTCACATGATGTCCGGTTATCTGACTGAATGGTGGACATGCAGTGTTTTAATGTTGCAGCTCCTGGGTGTTGTGTTTCCTCTCCACAGGTTTGGTGAAGGCGTCAGCGGCAACCTGGTGATCGGGACTCTGGCGTGGCCGTCTCCGTGGGTCATCGTGTTCGGCTCCTTCTTCTCCACGTGTGGCGCCGGACTCCAGAGTCTGACCGGAGCGCCGCGGCTCCTGCAGGCCATCTCTAGAGACGGCATCATCCCTTTTCTGAGAGTGGGTACACCTGCAGCTCTTAAACGCATCTTTCATTGTGAAAGCAGCAGCGAGCAGCAGATAACCTTTTAGCCTGGCTTTTAATTTAACTTTATTTATTTATCTTTTTCATTATTTATTGTATGTTACCTTTTTAGCCTGGCTTTTAATTTAACTTTATTTATTTATCTTTTTCATTATTTATTGTATGTTACCTTTTTAGCCTGGCATTTAATTTAACTTTATTTATTTATTTATTGTTTAATTATTTATTATGTTACCTTTTTAGTCTGTCTTTTAATTTATCTTTATTTATTTATTCTATTTGACCTTTTTAGTCTAGCTTTTAATGTATCTTAATTTATCTTTTTTTTTCATTATTTATTGTTTGTTACCTTTTTAGTCTGGCTTTTATTAAACTTTATTTATTCATCGTTTAAATTATTTATTGTATGTTACCTTTTTAGCCTGGCTTTTAATTTAACTTTATTTATGTATTTATTGTTTAGTTATTTATTCTATTTTACCTTTTTAGTCTGGCTTTTAATTTATCTTATTTATGTATTTATCTTTTTCATTATTTATTGAATGTTACCTTTTTAGTCTGTCTTTTAATTTATCTTTATTTATTTATTCTATTTGACCTTTTTAGTCTAGTTTTTAATGTATCTTTATTTATCTTTTTTTTTCATTATTTATTGTTTGTTACCTTTTTAGCCTGGTTTTTAATTTAACTTTATTTATGTATTTATTGTTTAGTTATTTATTCTATTTTACCTTTTTAGTCTGGCTTTTAATTTATCTTATTTATGTATTTATCTTTTTCATTATTTATTGAATGTTACCTTTTTAGCTTGGCTTTTATTAAAGTTTATTTATTTATCTTTCAAATTATTTCTGGACTGTTACCTTTTTTTATCTTGCTTTTAATTGAGCTTTATTTATGTAACTTCATAATTATTTATTAAAGTGCACCTTTTGTATTTTAGCTTTTTTAGCTTCATATATTTCCTCGTTGATATTTCAGCGTTTACTCAGTTCTTTTATTTTTTTCAGGGGGTTTTCAGCTGTTGTTATTGAATATTTACTCATTATTTAAATAGTAATGTATTGATTTGTGTGTGGATCTGGTGGGTGTACACTATTAAGCTCTTTGTGCTACATTTTATTTGTATTAAAAGTGCTATAAAGTCTGATTGATAGATTTAACAGCAGAAGAAGCGCTTCTCTTCTCAGAGGCGCCTTACATACATGTGTGCATTCTCTGAAGCTTTAGGCTGCAACAAAACTAAAATCCCTAAAATCCCGTACTTTTATTTGTTACCGTCCAAGAAGGTGCAATGAAACGAGACTTAATTGAATCACTCCCTTGTGTTTCAGGTGTTTGGGCACGGCAAAGCCAACGGGGAGCCCACCTGGGCCCTCCTGCTCACGGCCTGCATCTGTGAGATCGGCATCATCATCGCCTCCCTGGACGCAGTCGCACCCATCCTCTCCATGTAAGCACAACTCACACACACACACACACACACTCTATGAATTCATGGTTCATTATCTTTTTCTTCTGTACATTTCTCCTCCTCTCTCTTTAGGTTCTTCCTGATGTGCTACATGTTCGTGAACCTCGCCTGCGCCCTGCAGACGTTGCTGAGGACGCCGAACTGGAGGCCGCGCTTCAAGTTCTACCACTGGTGAGTGAGTCTGTGTGGTTGTCCAACTTGCTTATGCCGTAATGCCTGCTTTTGATTTTGAGCAAATTCTAGCAGGAGAAAAATAAATCATTCTTAAGTAACAGCACCTGCGAGATGACGATATTCACCTGGAGTGCACCTGGATCACCACGGGGAGCTGAACTCACGCTGCCTGTGCTCCGGTTTGAGTTTAGCAGGATTCAATACACGCCTGTTTATTTACAAGCTGCGGACATTGTTGAGTCCCAGCCAGCGGTGTGAGGCTGGCAGAGATTATTCAGACCAAACATGTGACGGATGTCCCGTCTCCTGCAGGGCTTTGTCTTTCCTGGGCATGAGCCTGTGCCTGTCGCTCATGTTCATCTGTTCCTGGCATTACGCCATCATCGCCATGGGCATCGCCACCTGCATCTACAAATACATCGAGTTCTGCGGGTAAGTAATCACAGCAAACCAACTTGAGTTTTCTCACCCACTCTGTTTCTGTTAGCGCGTCATCATTATTGGATGCCTGGTGTGGCCTCCGGAAGAACTTAGCCAAACAACTTATCTCGTTCTCAGAATTTATTTTCCTTGATCACAAGCAAAGTAACAAGCGCTGCAATCGCGTTGACCGTCCAGAAACACCCCGAACTGCGGGAAGTTCGGCTCTTTAATACACGGTTTTCCGTCATGAACATCTAACATTTAATTGGCTCTAACATTTCTAAGAGGAAAATTGGGTCCTCGTCTTTTCTCACAAGGCTGGAACGTGCAACGACCAATCTGCTTCCCTAATGTCTATATACTGATAAACAGGTGTGAGTGTTGTAGTGCAGAGCGTGGAACCTTGAGGAACCTTTCTCACAGACAGTATTTGTTAAACCTTTCGCAGCAGCATCCCAAAAGTATTCTGCCAGTGGATGTGTGTTTTAGTTCAGGTGGGCTTGTTTTTGTGCTGTGCCGCAGAGCGGAGAAGGAGTGGGGCGACGGGATACGCGGCATCTCCCTGAGCGCCGCGCGCTTCGCCCTCATGAGGCTGGAGGAAGGACCGCCACACACCAAGAACTGGAGGTCAGTCCACGAAAACAGCTCCACGTTGTATCACCGGTTATATCACCGCTCTTTTAATTGGTGCGTTGTTGTTTGTTTTTGTCCAAGGCCTCAGATCCTGGTTCTGGTGAGCGTTGACGCCGAGCAGAACGTGAAGCAGCCTCGGCTGCTCTCTCTGGCCAATCAGCTGAAGGCGGGGAAAGGTCTGACCATCGTCGGCACCTCGGTTCAAGGAACCTTCCTGGACAACTACGCGGAGGCCCAGAGGGCAGATCAGGTTCATCCTCTCATCTCTAACGCATGCACTTCGACTCGTGGATTAATATCACTCATCGCTCAACACAGTTATCCACTGACGATAAGAGGCCGTTCGCATGTTGCGTCTAAATTTTGCATAGAAAACGCCAGAATGACACTTTTATCCTTTTACCCCAAAGTGCTTGGGAGGTCGAGCGCCATGAATCCCTCGCAGTAACTTTACGGCCTATTTTGTCTGTTCGCTCCGCCCCCTCGCTGCTACTGTCCAGAACCACGTCAACATGGAGCCCACACTGCCACTAACTGCACCATCACATGACCTGGAGATCGAGACAGAAGACATTAAATGAAGGAACAACGCTGTTCCTGTAAAGTCCGCTACAAAAGCAGCATGTGTAAACATTCAGTTTACTGTCAGTTAGCGCTAGTTAATGATGCTAATGTTAGCTCCACACGTTTTTACATAGAAACATTATATTTTAGAAATGTTTATCTCCTTCCAACTTCTCTGGGTGACGAGTTCACTATTACACAATGTGAACCAGCCTAAAAATAAAGAAAATCTGAAACCATTGCATGATAGTTGGCGGACCCTGTTTGCAGCTGCCCGATGCTACACTCTGATTGGCCAGTGTGCGTTTGAAGGCGGGACTTAGCGAAAGGTCAATTTGCCTGACCTTTCAGCCCGGATTGTGTGATGTCCGACAGAAAGGATGAAACGAGTAAAACCTCCCGTGGACTAAAACGATACACTTCATATATTAACCGTCGGCTGATATTTATGGAAGTAGGAGAAGATATCCGCCAGCTGTGATTGGTTGTTCCTTGTCACATGACGTGCGGCACACCTATTTTATTCCCTCTCTTTCCATTTGTAGTGTTTGCGTAAGTTGATGGAGACGGAGAAGGTGAAGGGTTTCTCTCAGGTGGTCATCTCCTCCAATCTGAGAGACGGGACGTCCCACCTGATCCAGGTTGGAGGACTGGGAGGTCTGAAGCACAACACCGTGTTGGTCAGCTGGCCCCGAAACTGGAAACAGCCCGAGTACCACGAGCAGTTTAGGAACTTCATTGGTACGTCTTAAACACTGGTAAAATAATAAATGTCTCAGATATTATTTAAGGAATCTGATACTCCTGGTTATTTAGCATGTATGACTTAAAGTGGTCTGCTCACAAAACTCAAACTCAAAGTTACTGCGAGGAACGTTTAACTGGTTAAAATGTTTATCAATTTAATACCTCCCGCTGGAGGGAAGGGCGGCACGGTAGAACCAGAAGCAGAACCAGGACTGAGTTTGGCAGACTTTCAGACCCTGCTGTATTAAGATGAGAGTTTTTCGTAAGGGACTCGGAAACACTACCACTTTTGTCCACAGGGACCGCCAAAATCAACACAAAGGTTAAAGTTCCTTATGGTAACTTTAAGTTTAACCCTGCGATGGTTTTAGATATCTTTAAAGTTAATTGATTTTCTTTGAATCTTCCACTGTCATTATCCTGAACACATATGTGATCAGATAGAACTAGTCCCACTAGATAAACCTGCCCATAGATTATTTTTTCATGCTGAGATCTTTTTCTTTGTCCTTTGTGAAAATGTTTGAGGTTGGTGGATATGTGTCTGGTGTTTATTTCACATTTTTACTGTAAAATGTCCTATTCAGTTCATATCATGGTCTTTAATAACCCAATATAAGCGTCCCTTATCAGAAATATTTCATATGTTTGTGTTAAAAAACAAATATCTGCGCATATCTGGATATCGATTCATTTTTTAAACACACAAATGTCGACATCAGTATCTGCCTCATTGATCCAGTACGGTTCAGGTTCTTACTGAGTTTTTTTTTTTTTACAAACTAAACCCTTTCCCAGGCCCTTCATTATACTTTATAAACAAACCATTTCTGTCCCTCTGCAGAGGTGGTCCGAGAGACGACTGTCGCCAGTCTGGCCCTGTTGGTCCCGAAGAACATCTCCAGCTACCCGTCCAACGGAGAGCGCTTCACCGAAGGCCACATCGACGTGTGGTGGATCGTCCACGATGGAGGCATGTTGATGCTGCTGCCCTTCCTGCTGCGGCAGCACAAGGTGGGCGACGAAATATCCTTTACATTTGAGATCGCTCGACGGAGGAAAGATAAATAATGAACACCAGTTACAAAGGTGCACGGTGTCGAGGTTTAAAAAAAGAACTGAGAACATTTCCGATGTCGATGACGTTCCTGTTTCAGGTGTGGAGGAAGTGCAAGATGCGCATTTTCACCGTGGCTCAGATGGACGACAACAGCATCCAGATGAAGAAAGACCTCATCACCTTCCTCTATCACCTGCGCATCGATGCCGTGGTGGAGGTGGTGGAGATGGTGAGAGACTCGTCTGGCACTTGGTCTGAGTTCACGAACAAGAGGAAGCCAAGAGGAGAGGGTTCTTTTAATATCTTTGTTTTATCTCGTTGAGATTAAAGGGATAGTTTGGGTCTTTTGAATTGTGGTTGTCCATAGTCAGAAACAGACCCCACCAAAGAAAATATATCACTTTAAGTATACGCTATATTCAGAATATTTTCACCATCGTTTCCAACAGGGATCTGAAGCTCTTGTATTCAGACTCCATTGGAAAAAACAGATGATGGAAAAAAAGCTTTGTTTTCTGAGATAAACCCATAGAACCAAACTTTCATATCATGACTCCTATTTCAAGACTTGACAACTGTAAGATAAATTACATTTTGATGTATTTCTTTGCTTCAAAGCATGACGGCGACATCTCAGCCTACACCTACGAGAAGACGCTGATAATGGAACAACGATCACAGATCCTCAAACAGATGCATCTGACCAAGAACGAGAAGGAGAGAGAGGTAAACCAGGGAAAGATTTTGGACTCTGCACAACTGGAGAAACCTTGATGACTAAAGAAGGCTCACGTCATTTTAAACAGCTTTTACAGAACCTTGACTTTTTCATTATCACTCCAAATATCAGCTCTTGGTCAGGGAATTGGTTTATAATGAGGTGTTGTTGTCTGGACTTGTGTTTACTGCTCTGGGGGAAGAGAGCGAGAGAATGATTTCCAGAGGGAAATTAAACCTAATCCATTGCCTATAGATCCAGAGCATTACGGATTCATCCCGTGGGTCCATTCGGCGTAAAAACCCGTCTGCCTCGCGCTCCCGGCACAGCGTGGACGAAGGAGCGAGCGTGGCCGAACTACCGGAGGACGAGGTAATGCTGCCACGGTCCACGTGGTTCTTTGCAGTGACTACGTCCCCTTCACCTTCCGCTTCCACTTCCACATCCACGTCCCCGTCCACTTCCCCTTCCCCTTCCACTTCCACGTCCCCGTCCCCTTCCCCTTCCACTTCCCCTTCTACTTCCCCGTCCCCTTCCACGTCCCCTTCCACTTCCACTTCCCCGTCCCCTTCACCTTCCCCGTCCACTTCTACGTCCCCGTCCCCGTCCACTTCCACTTCCCCGTCCCTGTCTGTCCCCTTCCCCTTTCCTGTCCCTGTCCATCCCTTCCCCTTCCACTTCCCCTTCCACTTCCACGTCCCCGTCCCCTTCCCCTTCTACTTCCCCGTCCCCTTCTACGTCCCCGTCCCCGTCCACTTCCACTTCCCCGTCCCCTTCCACTTCCCCATCGCCTTCCCCGACCACTTCCACGTCCCCATCCCTTCCCCTTCCACTTCCCCGTCCCCTTACCCGTCCCCGTCCTTGTCCCCGTCCACTTCCACTTCCCCTTCCTCGTCCACTTCCCCTTCCTCTTCCCCTTCCCCGTCCCCTTCCCCTTCACCTTCCCCGTCCACTTCTACGTCCCCGTCCCCGTCCACTTCCACTTCCCCGTCCCCTTCCACTTCCCCATCGCCTTCCCCGTCCACTTCCACGTCCCCATCCCTTCCCCTTCCACTTCCCCGTCCCCTTACCCGTCCCCGTCCTTGTCCCCGTCCACTTCCACTTCCCCTTCCTCGTCCACTTCCCCTTCCTCTTCCTCTTCCCCGTCCCCCCGAGCTTCAGTCACACTGACGGCCGTCTCTTCTCTCTCTTTCACTGTCACTGTCGCGGTGTGTCCGTCTCTCAGTCTGTGGCTGTCTCCAACCCAAAACAGGTGCAGCTCATCCACAGCAAGAACGCCTTCAAGCCGACCAGCCCGACCAGTCCCACCAGTCCCACCAGTCCCACCAGTCCCACCAGTCCCACCAGTCCCACGTCCCCCGCGGGGGGCGCCGCAACAGAGAACCCGGAGGCCGGCAAAGACCTCTTCAACATGAAGCCGTGAGTGACAAGCAGACATGACACGCGTGACATGCGCGCGGTGAACGTGGGTCGGTGGTAAATATTTGTGTGTATCGACCCCATGACCTCATGAATGAAAGAGACACATTTCTTTGTTCCTGCGCAACAAAGAAACTGCCAACTCACACAGATCTGGGCCCCGTTCCTCGTACAAAGTCGATCAAATGTCCTATTATCCATCTTAAATTACCGAGATGATTGACGTCGGGCTATGTCGGTTCCTCAAAGGCTGATCCAAACTTGCTTTGTGGAACCGAAAAGCCTGATCTGCGTCATCTTATCCTGAAAATTATCCAGCCAACTCAGTAAGCCAGGTACGAGGAACAGGGCCCTGGTATGAGCACATGTCCTGTTGGTAATTCTCTGTAATTATGTCTCCCCCACTAACATGCTGCTGCAGGGAGTGGGAGCACTTGTGAGTATTTGATTATATTATTTTGGAGGGAGACACGCTGTGTGTGAGGTGAGCAGTTGAACTAACGAGGCCTTCTGTTCCCTCGCCCCAGGAGCCCGGTGGACGTGAGGCGCATGCACACGGCGATGCGGCTCAATGAGATCATCATGAAGAAGTCCAAGGAGGCCAAACTCGTCCTGCTCAACATGCCCGGACCACCCAAGAACCGCGTGGGCAATGAAAACTGTATCCTACATCATAAATAAATACATAATACACAAGGCATTCACATGGACCTTAAATGGACTTTGATCAGTTCAGATCCTTTGGGCCTTGAACAGTTATTTAGATTGAGTTTAGAGAGGAAATCAAAAACACACATGGGAACTGATGGCTGTAAAATAAATCTAGCGCAGTTAAAAAGTCTCAAGGTAAAAGCAATGGATAAATGGATAAATGTGTCTTTAACTAACCCTTTAATGTCACGTGAGAAAACGACTCTCCTTCACTGGGATCGTCTCTCAGACATGGAGTTCCTTGAGGTGCTCACCGAAGGTCTCAACCGGGTCCTCCTGGTGCGCGGAGGAGGACGTGAGGTCATCACCATCTACTCCTGAAGGGCTTTCAGGGACGCACACACACACACACACACACACACACACACACACACACACACACACACACACACACACACACACACACACACACACACACACACACACACACACACACACAACCTCACATACCATCGTTTTAACCGTTACGCCACATGAAAAATTGCGCAACAGTCGACTCTCTGATAACAGCTGATAAGTTTATGCTTAGTTCGGACATTTTATTGCAAAACCAAATCTCAAAGCTTCACTTATTCTCAGAAAAAAAAATTGAATGTTTTCACATAGTTATTTCCCTTTTTCTGATATGTTAAATCAGCTTTCTGCCCTTTTGCTTTTCTTCCTGTTCATTTCTCAAAGAGAATCATTTTTTTCTCCCTTCTTTTAACTGTTATTTATTTATTTATATTATGTATTTATTTATTTATTTATTAATTTACCCATGTCTGTCTTTGTTTCTGGTCTAATTTTGCTTTTCATTGTACGATTGGAAGCATACAGGTATTAATATTAGACTTACAGGTAATGCTATTTATTAACAGTGGAAATGAGTTGGTGTTCGTTTTAATACATTTGCATTTATTATTTAAGGTATTGAAAAAGCAGAAGTGCGAGCTGTCACTAGTTTGCACTACTTTGCATCAGTCTAACATTGCACCATAATAAAAAATGCAAAAATTTGCAGCTAATCCATAAACATCAAGAGAACAGGAGCTTCATCACTGGCGAGGTTTTTTTTTTTTATCTCATTGCGGAGAGCTTGAGAGCAATTTTAATCAAAAGTAAACGATTGGAGGCAGATTATCATGTTCCCAAACCCCATTGTTCATTCATTATCCTCACAGCTGGATCACATCAGACTGAATGCACCGAGCGACGCGCTGTGACACAAAGCCTCTGAGCTCAGCGACGGACACTTTAAATACTCCACGTCCACGAATGGTTCTGCTTGTGTTGACCTGCAGGGTTCTGCAGCCACGAAGTCGTGTTTCCCAGCGAGGGGAACCGTTTATAAATCTACATTTACTCTCCGTACAATTCTTTCACAATTCATCACTTGTGGTTCTTTATAAATTGTGCCAATATGTACTGTAGAAAGTATTTCTTTATGTTAATACCAACTTTAGAATAAGGACAAACCATTAACAAACATCTTATTATGATATTATAAGTGGAATTTAAGTGTAACATTTCAACATATTTCAGATCACTCATCTAGTAAAAGCGTGTATAACTTTTATGAAACATTATAGTATAAAGTGTTATAGGAGAAAGTCAACGAATGTAGAATTTTTACATATTGACTTTTTTTAAACATGAATTATCTTTATCCGTTATGCTTGTAAACAAAAGTCAGCATCAGGTAGATGCATATCAGTGATATCTCATAAATTACATTGTAGAAAATGTATTTTTCTAATTATGTGGTACAGGAAAAAAGGTTTAGATGTGTCATTTATTAAAATATTCTATATTTCATGCACGCTGAGTGCACCGTTAGCTCGTTTGGTTTCTGGCAGATGGTGATATAAGAAGATTGAAACCGCTCTCAGCCGCGGCCAGGAGACACTTAGCTTAGCTTAGCATAAATACTGGAAACAGCTGTATTGTATTGTATTGTATCAACCTTCACGTTGAACTCTCGGCAAGAAAGCGAGTCAGCGAATTTACCCAAAAATGTCCAACAACTCGTTTAGTTTATGAGTGTGCGGTTTAGTCCTTTTTGAACATGCATCGAGTCGTGCACATGTGCTGCTTCGTCATCGATGTTCACGCTGAGTCTGCAGACATTTCACAGCGTGTGACCGTTAACAGTCGGCCGCATGCACAGTATCTTTCCCCCGAGAGAGTGCAGAGTTTATAACATCAATATGGCAACAAAGCGTAATAGTTTATAACGGAGGTTTTTGTCCACACATGTGCAGTAAATAAGTGCACAGTGGTTTGATTGTATTCCCCTCTTCCTCTCGGCCTATTAGTGCCGGGAAGTAGTTCACTTACAAAAGAGCAGTCAGTATCTTTCCCTGGTAATCATAAGACGTGTAAGTATTATGTGTGTTGTTTTCAACCCTGTAGCGTACACTGAACCTCACCTCGTCACACACACACATAATAATATGTCCTCTTGTTGGTGAATATCTATGCAGCCCTCCGTGTTTCCCTTGTAAATCTGAAACGTGTGTGTGCAGAACAAAACTGTGTTTATTTTTGATTCATGAGAAGACGATGTAGCTCTACAGGTTGATGTGTCGGTCAAATTTACAATGTGTGTGTGTGTGTGTGTGTGTGTGTGTGTGTGTGTGTGTGTGTGTGTGTGCTGTGACCACATGCCTGTATGCCGTGTGTTTGTGTGTGATACCTGATGCTTGTGTGAGTGAGTGAGTGAGTGAGTGTGTAACTGAACAGCAGGATAGAGTGAAGATGGGATGTTTGTAAATAAAAAAAAATTGTAATTTTTAGATTTCTTAGAAATAACACGTGCAATGTGTGTTAACACAGGTTTTGTAGATATAACATAGTTTGTATTGTCTTTTTAAATGATCTGCCATGTCTTATGCAATCACGTACAAGTAATGGTTTAAAGAAGCCATTTTATATGTCGGCAAAATGCAATAAATTATAATCATTTTAATACAACAGTGACGCGTCAAGTGTGGATGATTTTCTTCCGCTTACAGATGTATTAAATTGCACTGGACTGTAGTAAGACCTGTTCATGTTGTGTTGAAGCGAAAGGAAAAGAGTCTGAAGAGTCCACAGCAGCTCTTTGAGCTAAATGCTACATGCTACATGCTACATGACATTGCAGACGTGCTGATGTTGAGCAGGTTTTACCATCTCGCTCATCAGCAACTCTGCTGCTATTTCAAAGAAGGCACGTGAACCCCCCCCCCAAAAAGAGGTCCACAATCATAAGATTAGATGCTCAGTTCAGTTATGAGCATGATATTTACCCGTACGTCAGAAATACGGGATTAAGCTACTCCCAAATAAAACCACACATCAGCAACAAAGAAGTTGTGTAATCGTGTTGAAACACACAAACTGTTCCATCGGTCTTCTGTTATGCAATACATGGGATTCAGAGCAGTAAAGTGTAACCGTTGCTCAGTGGGCGTTATCAAGTGTTAACAAGATGCATTTCCTGACGTGGATTAGTCCAGAACAGTCGACTCTATTTTAGAGAACTGATTTAAATCTGTTGATTGCGTTTTGAAAATGCAGATTTTTATCAAATCAGTGTTATCAGTGTAAAAGCAGTGTTATCAGTATGTCAATATTGATAACACTGTCCCCCAGCACTGATGCTTTTCATCCCAGTATGGTGATATCATTTAGTTTACGGCTCAAAAGAACTGTTTAAGTATGCAGTTTTCTCTTTAATGTGGCAGCAAACAACTGTTATCGATGTAAAGAATATATATATATATATATATATATATATATATATATATATATATATAGTGGAGTAATGTCTACCTGAGGGTCAATCACCTTTTGTGTGTTGTAATCCGAGCTTTCTCCTTGTTGACATAGCCGGGCCGCTCTGCTCAGCCGTCGCCATGTTGAGAGCCGCCCAGAGTCAACGGAAATGCCCCCAATCTCACAGACGGCTCCTTTCAATCTTCTTCTTGTTTATTTAAAGATATTGATTGAAAAACCATTGTGTCCGCTGATTGTGTCATGCATGTTGGTCACTATGCATTTCGTCACTTTGTCCCGGCTCACAGGTCAGCGAACTCTCTCACAATGTTTCCGAATGGACATCAGCCAATATAATGCCTTTTTTTTTCTGTAAGAATTTAGTTAGAGGTGACATGTTTGTGCCAAATGCATTGATAATGGTGTTTGACTCTTGTAATGTATGTCTATAAAATTGTACAAGATGCAATGTTTTGCTGTATTGTGCGATAGAATAACCACAAAAAAAAACGCTGATGCATCAGAACTGTAAGTCTCATTACAACCGGCCAAAGTCCGCGCCGCAGAGTTATATTGCTTCTGTTTGTTTGAGAGCGAAAGCGTCAGTGGCGGATGCCTTTGACCCGTCTTATCTGAGCAGATAAACCCCAGGGCTGCAGACTAGAGATGACCGTCACTCGTCCCGCAGAGCAGCCAGGATGAAGGCGAAGTCGACCAGCCTCCGAGTGAAGTTGCCCGCGTTTGTGTTTGTCACGCAGGTGATCATCGTCGCGTTGTACGCCGCCTTCGTCACCTACGATGAGGACTCGGACGCCCGGTTCCAGACCAACAGGACGAACCCCATGGACAACGCGGTGTACCGGGACTACCCCGTGTTCACCGACATACAGGTCATGATATTCCTCGGCTTCGGGTGCCTGCTGGCCTTTTTCCGGCTCTACGGCTTCGGGGGGATGGTCTTCAACTTCCTCACGGCCACCTTCGCCATCCAGTGGGCCATCCTGGTGCAGGGCTACTTCCAGTTCAGCCACGATGGCAAGATCCACCTCGGGGTGATCAACCTGATGAACGCGGAGTTCGCCTGCGCCGTGGTGCTGATCTCCTGCGGCGCGGTGCTGGGCAGGACCAGTCCGCTGCAGCTGCTGGTCATGGCGCTGCTGGAGGTGCCGGTGTTCGCCTGCACCGAGTGGGCCGTGCTCAAGTACCTGAGGATCAACGACGCGGGGGGCTCCATCCTCGTTCACCTGTTCGCCTGCTACTTCGGCCTGGGCGTCTCTTTCGTGCTCTACAGGCCGTGCCTGAACGACGGCCACGCCAAGACGAACACCAGCTACCAGTCGGACCTCCTGTCGGTGATGGGGACCTTGTTCCTCTGGGTGTTCTGGCCCTCCTTCAACTCGGCGTTGACCCTGAAAGGCGACGACCAGCACAGGGCCGTCCTGCACACCTTCCTCGGCCTCGTCGGCTCCACGCTCGCCGCCTTCGCCTTCTCCGCCATGCTGAACCGGAACGGCAAGATCACCATGGCCGACGTCCAGAACGTGACCCTGGCCGGGGGCGTGACGGTCGGGGCGTCCGTGGACATGATGATCTCGCCCGCGGCCGCGTACGCTCTGGGCGTGATGGGCTGCGCCGCCTGCATGCTGGGCTACAAGTACTTGACCCCCTTCCTGGCCCGGCGCTTCCGGATCCAAGACCAGTGTGGGATACACAACTTGCACGGCCTGACGGGACTCATATCCTGCACCGCGGGGATTTGCGCCATTCTGATGGCTACCGAGGAGACTTACGGCCCCAGTTTGTACGAGACCTTTTCCCACAGGGCGCCGATGGAGGGGGACCCGAGGCTGCAGGAGCTCCAGAAGTTGATCCCTGGTTTGAAGCCGGGGTTGGGGAGGTCTGCCGGGGAGCAGGCGCTCTACCAGGTCGCGGCCGTGTTCTCCACCATCGGCGTGTCGGTGCTGGGAGGCGTCCTCACCGGCTTCGTCCTGAAGCTGCCGCAGCTCGCGCCGCCACCCGATGACCTCTGTTTTGACGATGAGCTGTTTTTTGAGGTTCCTCCGGATTATGATTCACCGCTTCAACTCACTAAGAACACAACGGAGGATTCTGCTGCCTGACATGCAGGTCGATATTTGTCTTTATAAGAAGTGTAAAGTGATACAATAACTAATTAAATGTTTTACCCATGGCATTGTAAATATGATCATATATTAATAATGAGTGGAGTGACACTGACCGGCACTCTTTGTCTAATCTAATGCAACCAGCAATGTTGTTATTTAATGTCCTACATGCAAACATAAAGGGAAATTTAGTTTTTGATGTGAAATAAACTTTTTTTAAACTGTGTGCATTTTATTAATATAGTAGTTATGTCAATGATTCAAGCTGTGAAGTCAACTAAGGCTCCAAAATGTCAACATCCTTGAGAAGCACCGTCTGGTTTTCATTGGATGTAAACAATACAAAATAAATAACAACATATGCAATAACATATTTTTTTAAATGGACAGGAGAATGAAAATAATTTCCCCTTGGGGATGAATAAAGTATCCATCTATCTATATCAGACTAAACACAATTATGTGAATAGTACTGAGATCAAAATTAAAACATGTTGTTTTAATTTACATTTTATAATAATTTACACTTAATGCCTTAGTGATGTTAGCTTAATTTAGCAGGAAATAAAAAAGGAGAATTGCCACCAATTACATTTATTTTTACTCATCGCTAGATGGCGACCTCGAGCCGTGAAATTAAAACTGACGAGGCTTTGTTCTCGCGAGGAAAGGCGCGAATTCAAATCCCCAGGGCGCTTGTTCCCAGAGTAGCGTTTGACAGGAGGAATGTTGTTGTTTGCTGCGAGCACCAACGAAGAAGAAGGGCTTTAAAACGAAGTTTACATAGTGGCCAAACGGTGGAATTACACGTTCAGGGTTCGTCACGTGACGGGGCCCAAAAATACCCCCCTATAATTTTGGGGAAAGAGACATCTGTACCTCAACGGTGGATTATTTGGAGTGAAATCAACCTCCCAGTATGGACACTTAAAAAGTCTCATTTAAATAATCGGCCCCTAAAAGTTGTAAAAATGTTCTAACAGCAGAATCTAGAGGTGTTTTCCTTCCTCCGTTCATGTTAATGAAGCCGAGAACGACGCTGGGGTGCGCGTGGAGTGCGCATGCTCCAACTGGGCCCGTAATGCGGAAGATCCGGGTATTTTCATCTGAGTTCCACACCCGGAAGTCGAACTTGTTTTTGCTTCATCCAACGCGGTGTCCAGTTATTTTTATACATCCATGGTTTGACGAGATGTTTTGTGTTTCATTAGCATGTATTTCAATAAACATGATATCATAAAGTTGTCTGTGTAGCCGTTAAAACTGTACAAATACGATATGTATTAATGCAAAGCACATTGGAAACTTTGATTTGTTATATTGTTAAACACAGTTCAGTTTAACTATTACAACAAGTGTAGCACTAATGTAGCAGAATATAGCTACTTTTTTATTTTATTTTATGAAACAGCAAACAGCAAAAGTCTTCATGTTTAGGAGTTTGTATAGATATGTAATGCATATAAACTAGTTATTTATAGATTTACACATAACATCATAATATATTTACGTGAGCACTGTATTCAATTTTAAAAGTAGTGGATTAGTTTGAGAGCAGCAGATACTTTTTGTAATATATTGGCACACCAATAAACTACTGTAAAACATTAATCTGTTGTTGTCTCGTTAATTTTGATGGAAACTCAATCTTCTGGTACATGAGTGGTTTTCTAATTATTCATCTATTTATTTTGATGTTCTCTAAGCACCTGAATTTCCCCACTGGGGATACATATTTGTGGCTCATTTTATCAAAGGTAAAGTGACAATATTGATGATGCTATCATAAGACCTCACAGATCTTTGTGATCTAGAATCAGAATCAGAACGTTTATTTGCCAAGTATGTTGCACATACAAAGAATTTGACTAGGTGAAAGGTGCATAACAATACACCTAGACATAGAATAAAACAATAACAAATAATAAAAATAATAAATATCAAGACATAAATGAAAGATAAATATGGTAAACAACAAACCGATGACAGCACTTTAAAACAAGTATGCATTCTAAAATAAAAGTGGCAAGTGTAATAAGAAAAACATAAGAAATGTATGTGTACGAGTTTGTAAAACATAAAGTTATTTAATATATTATAGGCATACTGTTCTGTGTAGCCTTGTAGAGTTTGTGGTTCCAGGATGAGAGTGGTGTAGTACTGCACAGCGCCAGTAGGTGGCGGTAAGGAAACGCTCAAACATCACCGCTGCCGCAAAAAACTGATCGTAGAAGAAGAAGACGAAGAAGAAGAAGGAAGGAGAGCGTCCAGGCCACACGACCTGCCACGGATAGTTGCTAACATTACCACAAAAAGAAAACGTTACATAACTTCGAAAATTGTGATTTCATCTTAGGTTCGTGTGATTTGCCGAGAGGGAGGCGTCGAGGAGAGTCTCTTCAGCGGCACATCCCCCGAGATATTTTCACTTCGACACGTCGTTTCGACCAAAATACAAACGGTAACGTCAATGTTTGCTAATCGAGCTCGCGCGCCGCCGCGGAAACCCCGTTAGCCATATTGGCTATTCAGCGTCAGCGCGTTTTTATTCTCCCCCTCCAGCGTAAACCTCTTATACCGACGGGTTTCTAAAAACTGGATTATTAGTGACGTAATAGACATGTTTACTGATGTCCGTACACGCGGTGTAGTGGACCGAGGGTTTTTCTTTTATTGCTGAGGGTCATCCATGTGAGCTAACGTTTAGACGATAGCGACGTTAGCTCGTTAGCTTCCAGTGCAACGCGTGTTTTTATCTTTTTTTGAAGTAATCTCTAAAAACACAACACGTGTTTATCTGAGCTCTTTTTGGCGGCGTTATTCTGATTAATCTGATGCAAACATTGGTCCCGTTAGAGATTACATTGATTAAAATCTCAAGGAAGTTCGGTCAAAACTCGGTCTCGCGTTGCTGCCATCTAACGTTAACTAGCACACACTTATTTTAAACATATGTGCATCTGGCTTTCATCCACTAGGCCTACGTTTAATTTACTAAAACAATGTTTTTACCAGTTAAATGCAGGTATTTGTTTAGTTTACGAAAACAATGTTTTTACCAGTTAAATGCATGCAATAAATTAGCATCTAGCTTGCACCCACCAGGTCTACGTTTAGTTTACTAAAACCAAATGTTGTTACCAGTTAAATGCATGTGATAAACTAGCATCCAGCTTTCATCTGCCAGGTCTTTGTTTAGTTTACTAAAACAATATTGTTGTTACCAGTTAAATGCATGTGATAAACTAGCATTTAGCTTTCATCTGCCAGGTCTTTGTTTAGTTTACTAAAACAATATTGTTGTTACCAGTTAAATGCATGTGATAAACTAGCATTTAGCTTTCATCTGCCAGGTCTTTGTTTAGTTTACTGAAACAATATTGTTGTTACCAGTTAAATGCATGTGATAAACTAGCATTTAGCTTCCATCTGCCAGGTCTTTGTTTAGTTTACTAAAACAATGTTTTACCACATAAATGCATGTAATAAATGTGCATCTGGCTTTCATCCACCATGTCTACATTTAATTTACTAAATCAGTGAGTTTTTACCAGTTAAAGGCATGTAATAAACTAGCGTCTAGCTTTCATCCACCATGTATATATGTAGTTTACTAAAACAATGTTTTACCAGTTAATTTGCATGTAATAAACGTGCATCTGGCTTTCATCCACCATGTCTTTCTTGCGTTTACTTAAACAATGTTTTTACCAGTTAAAGGCATGTGATAAACTAGCGTCTAGCTTTCATCCGCCAGGTCTACGTTTAGTTTACTAAAACAATGTGTTACCAGTTAAAGGCATGTAATAAATTATCTAGCTTTCATCCATCAGTGGTACGTTTAGTTTACTAAAACAATATATGTTTACCAATAACTTTGCTGTGTAGCCAATACAAAGGAAAAAATGTGACTCAATTACACGCTGAAGTTAATGTAAAGTGACGGAAACGTCCCTCTTTTGTGTGTCTTGACGAAACTCAGCAACCGTTTAATGTTTGTCAAGTTAACCGTGGTCTTGCTCTCTCTCTCTCTCAGGGTCATCATGGCTGATGATTTTGACGTAGAGGCCATGCTGGAGGCTCCATTCAGAAAGGTGGGTTGCAGATTACAGAGATATGAGGCCTGTTTCACTGTTTTCTGATTGACTCTTGAGTCCTTTTATATATATATATTTGCTACTGTGACAAAGTTTACTTGACTGTTGTGTGGTGTAATTGAGTATTTCAAACGCAATACAGAATTATAAATAAATCCACATCTATCTCTCTTTATAGACTTCCCTAATGATATCTCACCTCTACTCCCATGAATTCATCTTTGATTCCACTGTGAACTGTGAAAAAAAGGAAGGTAGTTATTGTGCATATACTGATGTACTGTGGTTCACCTTAGGACTAAAAGAGACTCAACCTAGAACATCCAATCCCTATTCGGTTGCAACAAGGTGAATGCCAATGGTTGATAAGCCCATCTTTACCTGTCCAGCAAAGGAGGCAGTATTCAGATTTACAATCTGCATGCCATCACGGTTTCTGAATGTGCAGTCCTTTTATGAGCCGTTTTCTGGAACGTCCTACACTGTGTTGCTTTTGAGAGAGAGAGAGAGAGAAAAATATATGTATCACTCTGTCATCTTGAAGTTTATTAAGTTGTGTTAAGAAAAATACTTATCCACAAATTCATAAGGGATACTTCATTGTGTTTTTGTATCAATCTATAACTGTTTCAAATCCAATAGTTTGACGTCAGTATTCTTAAATATGCAGATATTGCAGTTGTGGAGCGTCTTTGTGCGAATACATGAGCCATGTCATGATTTTGTGGCAAAATACAGGTGAACTATTAATTTCTCTTCTTAGTAAATATGAATACTGCCTCTTTGCCATAGTCAACTGTAATGTGAATCAGCATCTTGATTTTGCATGCTACACGATACCACAGATATTGATTTATAGTATAAAAATGACTGTAAAATAGACTCTTCTATCTAGCATCATTGTATTATAAAGTCAGTTGCTGTTCAGTAGTTGATAATTCCTTCTGAAGTCAAAAGGTTAGACATATTACTGATACCATGCAAACTAAAGATAATGGCAGTGTAACACGTGGCTGAATTGATGGATTTATTTCTTTTCTTTTTTTTATTTATAAAATTCATTTCTTTCCTTGGGCGTCAATATTACTAAGAAGTGTGAATCCCTGTTTGCTTCAGGGCAAGATGTGTGACAGAGGTGGCATCGAGCTCTTACAGTCCAAGAACGAAAATGGGTGAAGATCACTGGACTGACACCAACCACACAGGATCTCTTTTAGTGGCCGTGGGCCATGCGTGGTCACATGATTAGGCACAAATAGTGGCATTGGTACGACCTATAAGAAGGGGAATGGTGGAGATGATCTGACTTCTGACAAAGCTTCCTGAACTCAGCTAATATGTTGGACACTCTCCCATAATAACTTCTGCTTTGTTGCATTAAGTACTTGAGCATCCTTGTTAAAAAACAGGAATGTGATGGGGAAGCATTTGGGGTGGTGGAAGGACACTGTCCAGGGATGACAGTAGGCAATTTTGAAGTATAATTATTAATTGAAAACATTCTGCATTTTCTCTTGTCCCACCCCATCCCCCTTTTACCTTGACGACTTGAAATGTTTCATCTACGTCCTCATGATGTTCTTCTATCAACCTTGCTTAGGATGAGATCAAGTCCTCTCATGCAAATGGACATGACGACCAAAAATCAAAGTAAGTTCTGACACATTATCTGATTTGTGATGTCGTGTGATTTCTAATCTACGTGATGATGAAACAAAACAAAAAAAGAAGTATGTGTTTGCCCATTGCACGACGATAGTGTTGTAACATGTTTCAGAAAAAGAAGGAGCCGGAGCAAGAGCCGGAGCCCGGGCTCTAGGAAGAGAAGGAGCCGAAGCAAAGACAAAAAGAAGAGCAAGAAAAGGAGCAAGAGCCGAGAAAGGAAACGAAGCCGCAGCAGAGAACGCCATCGCAGCGGCTCCCGGAGCAAAGAGCGCTCCGGGCGCTACAGAGCTCGCAAGAGCCCAGTGTATGTGACCTTTTTCTACTCCCATTTCGCTCCGTGTCCACTTTATTAGGTACACCGGCGTAATCCAATGCGGCATTTCTGCCTGAGCAGCCATCGTTGGGAAGCTTAAAGAGTTCGGTTTTTTAAAATGGCTTTTTAACGGGCTACTCTGGTCGTCTTTCAACTCCAGTCTCGTATCGAGTAAAACGACGAGCAAGGCTCGTTATCGCTGGATGGGTTCTGAGATTAGATTATACCACCACCACTGTCTTAAAGCCTCGAAGTTCTCCTTTACAATATATTTGTGTTTGAAAAAGGTATACAAAGTCACATCCTTGCGAGTATTATCAGTTCAAAGGCGTTTTTCACAGACGTTTTTTTAGCGAGCCGGCGTCCCGACACTGAAGCAACTAAATGGAATCCAGCCCTCATTGTATTATTTCCACTTGTGGTGTTCTTCTGCGGCAACGTGTGCAAATGTCTTCTGTGCAAAGTGCCTCTGTGCCTTTTTAGAAGCTGGAGCAGGAATTTATTTGATTGCTAGTTTCTCCAGTAAGACTTCTGCAGTAGACGTCGGTGTTGACAGTAAGAATGTTGAACTACAAAGATTTGATTTATTATTCTCACGCAAGCATGTGCATTGAAACTCTTCTTTTTCATCTTTCATCTTCATTTCAAACTGAAACTAATTCTTTTTTTTCTTTTTTCTTTAGTCGGAAACGTTCAAAAAGTAGGAGCCCCTTCAAAAAAGAGAAGAGTCCCATCAGGTGAGCCGAATCTTCACATTTCCGCCCTCTAGGTCCGGGTGTGTTGGTTTCCTGGTTTAGTTCTAGCACCCTGAAATAAAGTCACTGAGGTTTTTAACAGGTCTTTTTAAAATGTGTTTCTATTTAAGAAACTTTGAAGATGCTATCGGGCCGTTTAACAAAATCAGGGAGTACGTCTGATTTCAACTTTTTTCTCTCACAAATATTCATTATTTTCTCGTTTTGCAGAGGCATTATTTTTTTTAAACTTTGGGTGTTACTTTCTCTTCTTTTAAGGCAACCGATCGACAACCTAACACCCGAGGAGAGGGACGCTCGCACGGTCTTCTGCATGCAGCTCGCTGCCAGAATCAGAGCTCGAGATCTGGAGGATTTCTTCTCCGCTGTGGGAAAAGTCAGTTGGTTTTTCACGTCATCGTCGCGTTTTAATCCGGCACGTTTGCGCGCGTCGAAGTGATCTCTTAACGTCGTCGCCGTTTCTCCTCTTTGTCTGCAGGTGAGAGACGTGAGAATGATTTCAGACAGAAACTCCCGGAGGTCAAAGGGCATCGCATACATAGAGTTTGTGGAGTCTTCTTCCGTGCCGCTGGCTATCGGACTGACCGGCCAGAGGCTCCTGGGAGTCCCCATCATCGTCCAGGCCTCTCAGGTGGATGTCTCTGATTAATATCCTTAATATCCAACACCTGTTCAACCCAGACAACATTGCAATTTTTGTCAAATTCTGACTTTCTGCACTGAGGCTGCATTGACTGAATTACTTTGCACATGTAATTACAGGCAGAGAAGAACAGAGCTGCGGCCGCTGCCAACAACCTGCAGAAGGGCAGCTCGGGTCCGATGAGGCTGTACGTCGGCTCGCTGCACTTCAACATCACCGAAGAAATGCTTCGAGGGATCTTTGAGCCGTTCGGAAAGGTCGGGATCAAGTTTCACGTATAAATAAATGATGCTTTCTTTAGTTTTGACTTGTCGACGCGTTCGTAACCCGATTCCTCCCGTTTCTCCTCCAAAGATCGAGGGAATCCAGCTGATGATGGACAGCGAGACCGGACGATCCAAAGGATACGGCTTCATATCGGTGAGCGCCGCCGCCGCCGCCTCGTCGCCGCCGCTGCTCCCAGCGCTCAAAGCCGGTTTGGATTCTGACCGCTTCGCTTCTTCTTCTTCTTCTTCTTAAAGTTTGCAGATGCAGAATGCGCCAAGAAGGCCCTGGAGCAGCTGAACGGCTTCGAGCTGGCCGGCCGGCCCATGAAAGTGGGTCACGTCACGGAGCGCTCGGACTCGTCGACGGCCAGCTCGTTCCTGGACAACGACGAGCTGGAGAGGACCGGCATCGACCTCGGCACCACGGGCCGCCTGCAGCTCATGGCTCGACTAGCAGAAGGTTCGTAAAGCGATCTGTCGGCACGAAAAGAGTCCCCTTAAAACCTTTTGGGTGACGCGAGAGGAAGACGTTTGTTTGCCAAATTTTATATTTAAAACTGAAACAAATGTGTAGATGAAGTCTTTAAGGTGTTTCTGCTCTTAAGTCTCTGCAGAAATGTACATATACAATGTAAATGTAAAAAGCCAGTTGGTTAAAAATGAAAAACTAATGCATGGACACGGTCATGTTGGACATTAAAACTGTTCTACTCCGTTACTTTGAGTTACTACCCAGATAACCTTCGCTTTCTTCCTCGTCCTTTCTTTGAAAAGTTAAATTTGAATAAAAACGTCATTGATGAAGGTCGGCTTTGTAACCCGACCGCGTGCCGCAGTGAGAGGCTCGTGGCCGCAAACGCTGAATATATCTTTAAAGAGCTGAAAGGATTAACCGAGTCTATCGACAACACTCTCGGGTTCCAGCCGCTCGCGTTGGCGGAGTCGCTGCGTTTCTTCGTCGCGTCATCTCAGTGAACTCTAAACCTTTTTTAGGTCAATTTTAAGGCTTTTAGTTGGCCTCTGAGCTCACGATTGTCTGAGACGATAAACAAGACGACAATGTGAGTAGTTATAAGATGTGAATGTTTTTTTGACTGCTGGGTCTCAAAGGATATTGATCTTCTCATCGAACTGCGGCCAGTTTCTTAAATTAAACCCGTTTCCCCTCCAGGAACCGGCCTGAAGATCCCTCCTGCGGCTCAGCAGGCGCTCCAGATGACCGGCTCCATTCCCTTCGGGAACATGTCCGGTTCACAAGGTGAGTCTCGGGAACGATGGGAAGACATTTTGTGCGTGTTGCTACATTAGTTTTTTTAATGTTTTTCTACATATTCAGTGACCAATAATTGTTCTCTTTTTTGTTTGAGCTCTACCAACTGCAGCTTCCAGCCAAGCGTTGAACCTCCCATCACAGCCGCTGGCCACACACTGCCTGCAGCTGTCCAACCTGTTCAACCCACAAGCGTAAGAATGCTATTATTTGGATAGTTAACTATTTTTTTTTTTAAATCATGTTTGTGTTGAAACAAAACGCCCAAATGTGCAGTTTTTTGGTCTGTCATTTTTCCGCCCGTCCATAAGTGCTGTGAAGAAATCTCTTCATGAAGTGATTCCAGTCCAGATGTAGATCACTTTGAGTATGAAATGCATCCTGAAGCTCAACCAAAGCTAAACTGAGGCTTAAGCAGTCTGTTTTAAAAAGTCCTACTTTTTGTTACTGGCCTTCTGCTGCAGCTCAGGAAGGAAACTGAGTACAAACTTTAACTTTAGAAGATTTATTGATGCAGAGATTTAGTCTCTATTGCATTAAAATAACTTTTAATGAGCAGGAGGAACAATTACAGCGACCCAATAATGAACCAGTCGGGATATAAAATAAATAAGTGACATTTAAGGAACACCAACAATTTAGTTTTTAACATTCCCAATCTTTTCCCTTTTCAGGGAAAACGACCCCACCTGGGCCGTGGAGATCCAAGATGATGTCATTGAGGAGTGCAACAAACACGGAGGAATCGTTCACATTTATGTCGATAAGAACTCCGCTCAAGTAAGTTGACGAGCAAACTCCTCTGGATCGAGGTTTCCATGTTCCAGTTGAGAAGAGAAGCGGTTCCCTGGACGTGTTTTCCTAATCCTTCTGGGCTCTTTCCTCGCAGGGCAACGTGTACGTGAAGTGTCCCTCAATACCAGCAGCGATGGCCACCGTGAACGCGCTTCACGGACGCTGGTTTGCAGGTGTGTGTGTGTGTGTGACGGAAAAAAATCCATGGAAATGTTATATTCATGTGTTCATGACGTTCATTTACGCCGAGTTTTAAATAATGAATATGCTTTAAAAAAAAAGAAAGACACTCAAAATATAAGCAGGCATACATACAGGCGTCTATATAAATGTTTATTCTTTTAATCAAACTATTGTCTCATTCATTTGAGTCATTTAAGGTTTACTGTATGCTTTGTATTCTCATTGTTTAAATACTATGTTTACACCCAGATTTCACTAAATGTTTGCTCATGGGAAAAGTCCAGTTCCCCAGTTCTTAATCATCAACTCCCCGTTCTCTTTCCTCCTCCAGGCAAGATGATCACGGCCGCCTACGTCCCGTTACCGACGTACCACAACCTGTTCCCCGACTCGGTCACGGCGAAGCAGCTTCTGATGCCGACGCGCCGATAGTCGAGTCGCGGAAGGAAAGTCATGTAAATACATTTGTTTGCAGTCACGGAAAGCGTCATTGAAACAGACTCATTGAAATTAGTTGGCAGTGTGTAATAATAAAAGTTGCCTCAAGTTCATGTGTTCACAATTGAATGAATATATTAGGCAGGTTTTTTTCTTTTCTTTTCTTTCTGAGTTGCTTTTCACATTTTTCGTGGGTTTGTGCTGTAAACTACCACTGAGAAGTAATCTGCAGTTATCTATTGGTCTGTATGTTTTTAAATATTCCTGTCTTATCTGCTTGTTTAAATCAACAGTTTTAGATTTAAAATAAATTGCAAAGAGTTACAAAAACTGTGTTGGGTTAATAGGCCTTAAATGCCAAAAGTATATCAATGTCAACAATAATCCTTTGTAACTTTTTACAGCCATAATTTCATTTTTTGTATGAAGGCTCCCAATAAACTTTGGCAAATTTGACAGTTGATTTTAAGTTTTCGTCCCATTTATTTGGGACTTCCTCGTACCAGATTAAGTTTAATTTGGACCCCATGTTTCTCTCACTGGGCACTTAGCTTGTCAAAGTCATTTTGGATAACGGGATCTGTACAAAAAGTCTGCTGAAAGTTATTAATACATTTTAATGTTGAGATTTAACGTTAAATTACACTAACCAATAACATGGTTTATGTAGCACTTTACCCAGGAAAACAATCAGTGCTGATAAAAGATAATTATATGAAGACTGTCTGATCCCACAGAGACAACCGGCCAACAAAAAAGCAAATGACTGTCATAACGTTAAGATATATATTTCTGCCTTCAGCTTCCTAAACGATGCCGTCAGAACAGAGCGAGCAGCGTCATGAAGTTTGACCCTCAGCTGTTTCCCTACAGACAAACAAGCGTTAAAGGACGCCGGCCGGGAGATCCGCATTTGCAAATGTGGATTTACTTATTTATTGCAATAAAATGTCAGTAAAGCATACCATTAAAAAGTAAATCAGGAACTACCCGACCTCGTTAGCATTGCTACTACACGTAGAACCACAATAAAATACAAAGTGATTTTTTTTTTTTTAAACACATTACATATTTTAATCAAGATATTCTATTCTCTCCAAACGTCATACATCCAATATATCTTTTACAACTTGGGGCAACACTATCTCAACAGGAGCTCATCAGCATAGATACATTCATCACGGCATGAGCTCTGCACTCATCTGGGGAGAAAAGAAGACATGCATCATACTCGCATACTGAAGTACTATTACAACTAGTACAATAATACAACAGATGGACTGAGGGCCGCACAGGAAACATGTATTATGTTATGACTTTTACATTGATAGCATACTTTATACAACGATGATTATAAACATTGTTTTAATAGAAAACTATACTGACTTTATTATTTATGGTTTACTATGACTTTAGTGCATACAATAATGACATTGTTTATGACTTATAGCAAACTATTCCAATTACATTTTCATCACTTATGGCATCCAATGAGACTTATAACATTTTGTCCGAGCATACCATACAATCATTGTTTTTAATGACAATTCTATGGCGACATTTTTCCGAGCATACTCCACTGACATTTACATGGCATACTATACATATAAGATTTTTTCAGAGCATACTATGACATTTGTGATGGAATATTATACTATGACCATATTTATAATGTTTAAAAAATGTGTACTGAAGGAAGCTACAGTATACAGACATTTATATGTGTATACTATATTGTAATGTCTTTTTGACACTCACTAAAACAGTCAAAGTATCAAGATCATATTTAGCTTTCCTGGTATTCCTCACCTGAGTCCTCTTCCCTGACACCTCGTCTTTCCTCTGAACCAACAAAGAAGATAAATGAGCGGCGATGTCAGTCGGGTATCGTATGACGTTCACAACGGAGCTAAATGGGCCACTAATGTTGAAAATTTACAAAATATTTTAAATTCAAACCGCAGGTAATGAGAACGATTATCCTACCAGAGAGCTTCAGCACGGAGACGATGTTTTTATATATATATATATCATAATCTTAATTTTTTTCCGACGACTAACGTAACTAAGCGTTTCCCTTTTGTGACAAAAACAAAAGACACGAGACGGGTTTAATGCATACACTGTAAACTTTATCTTCCAACCAAAGCTATTGCAATAACAAAATAATTTTTTAACTCCATTCAAAATTTCCTATTCTTTTTTTTTTCTTCCTCTTTTTCTTCAAAATTTTACTCATTTTTTTGTTTTTTTCCCTCCTCCAGAAAGTCGTCGGCATCTAGAAAAAGAAAAAAGACACGGTTAAAGTCTTTAGTGGCAACGTGTAACTGCAGGATTCCTTCTTTCAATCCTCTTATTTTAAGTTTATAGAGTTACACATTAATTAACGTTACACACTCAAACTAGACGACATTTTTTTTTATATATATGTGCAGAATCTTTTCTAGCTTTATTTGTCAATTTCTTCCACATGTGCAAACGTACAGAAGATTTGAAAAACCGTTTCTCTCTCGTCCAACATAAAGTGAATACAGATAATAATAATAAAGTGCAAAATAGATAACATTTTGGGGAAGGGCTTAACACAACGCGGTCAAATCTGAGCCAGCAGCTGCTTTAATGCAGTCAAAAAGAAAACGGACACGTCAAACTTAAATATCTGTCGTGAGCGCGTGAACCTCGAGCGCCGCCGCCGACCTGAAAGGACTCTTCACTTCTTCGGAGAGCACTCCTTCGCCTGGTGAGCCTGCAGGACGGCGATCGCCTCGTCCACCTGAGCGGAGGAGGAGGAGAGAGACGATGCAATAATCCAGCAACACGGTCTCATCATCGATACCACAGAACTCACTTTTTAAATAAAAATACAAAAGAAAAGTGAGTAAATGTAGTATTTAAACTAACAATGAGAATACAAAGCATACCAGTAAACCTTAAATGACTCAAATGAATGAGACAATAGTTTGATTAAAAGAATAAACATTTATATAGATGCCTGTATGGATGCCTGCTTATATTTTGAGCGTCTTTCTTTTAAAAGCATATTAATTATTTCAAACTCAGCGTAAATGAACCTCATGAACACATGAATATAACACATTTACATGACTTTTACAAAACTTTGGGGATTTTATTTTTTTCAAGGACTTTTCCAGGCCTGGAAATAACCATTTTAAAATTCCATGACTTTTCCGGTTCCTTTTTTTTTTTTTAAACCAACAAACCAAAAAGGAGTGAAGATGATTCATCGACTGAGGGAATCGTCATCCTGCGTCATTAAACTCTGGTGACAGACAGAAGTTTGTGCAGCACTTTAATGCTTCATGTACATTTATTTTCTTGGGCGTCTGCAAATTGACCGCATGTAAATGTTAAAAAGGAGTCCGACATGGAGGCGGGACCCTGGTCTACCTTAGCGTGCAGGGACTCGGGCGTCTCCAGCATGTGCAGCAGCTCCGAGTTGTCGATCTCCAGCAGCATGCCGGTGATCTTTCCAGCCAGGTTTGGGTGAAGGGAATGGATCACCGGGTACAGCCGCTCGCCTGTGCGTCGCAGCAGGGAGAGAGGATTAGGTTTCTTCAACAGACACACAGAAGAGGAGGAGGAGGAGGAGGAGGAGGAAGAGCAGGACGGAGCGATGACGCACCGAGAAGCTGCTTCTGATCCATGGGCGGGGCGGCGGCCAGCATGGAGGTGGTGAGCGGCTCGTGGCCTTGAATGTGCACCGGGGGCTCCATCACAGGAGCGGGAAAAACCTGAGGAGCGGAGCAGAAAGACTTCACGTCGACACACTGAACCAGAAACGCTCCGCGGCGGCGGCGGCGATGGCGATCATCTCCTCCGTTCCCCGGCACCTGTATTCTTGTCATGGGCGCGGGAACGGCAACGATCTGCTGGACGTTCCTCACTGCGGGCGAGTACTTGTACTGGCCGCCTCGGGCCACGCCGGGCACGTCGGTGCGGCCTCCGACCGTCTGGGTGGCGATGTTATCTGAGGGGAGACGCGGCGCGTCACGGTTTTGCGGCCCCCCCGACGCGGACGCCGTTTCACCCTGCCGGCATACTCACTGGTCTTCTGCGAGGAGCTGACGGCGCGCGGCGCCTGGGTGGAGGCCTGCCGGACCGTGGCGATGGGGGTCGGGCCGCGGCGGGGGGCGGCGGGGGCGACGAACTGGGTCGAGTAGGGGGCTAAAAATAAAACAACAACAACGCGGGACAGTCACACACACACACACACACACACACACACACAGATCCTGGTAGCCTCGTGTTCACGTGAAGGAACGAGCCGCTCACCCTGCACCCGGGGGGGCTGTCCGGTCCAGCGAGGAACGGGCCGCATGTTGCTGACGGGGTTGGGGTTGTAGAAGGAGCGAGCCGGAGGCTGCTGGGAGACACATCATTAACATGTTACAGGTCGAGCTCTGGATCTCAGCTCATTTAAGTCATCACTCAAACGCTCATCATTAACTGTAACGTGCAGTGAAGTTGGCGGATGCATTTCTCTCGGGGAGGTGGGGGTCATTTTAACTCTAATTTAACTAATTAGTGTTTTTTTTTTTTTTACAAATAAGAATTACAGCCGCCGTTACTTACTGGTTTTGGCAAACGCATCAACTCTTCTGTCATTTTTATTAAGAAGAGCCGCTTGCAGAACCGTCGACTGCATTTCATTCATCCGAATGTAAATACATATTTTTTTGTGTAATAGAAAACGTGCCGTCATCAACAAACGGGAAACACCGTAAAAAAAAAAAGCCTTTTTAATGTAAAATACTGGCAAGTACTGAGATTCTCTATTCTCTAACCCGTCATCCTCTGAGGGTTAAAATGATGAAGAGCTAAAGTCGATGCCTTCTCCTCCTCCTGTAACGTTAGCCCCGTTGATTATTTTAGGAACCGATCATTCCCTCAATTAATTAATTAATAGACGTATGGAACAAGAAATAGTTTTCCTTTTTTATTAAAGAGCCACACCTTATTTACAAAAAAAGAGAAAAAAACTCTACGTATTAATTATCTATCTAAAATTAGACTACTAATTGGTTTCCTGGCTCAACGGTAATATTATCTGACATTTAAGTGATATATTACAATCTGGATTTAAAGCAACAACAACACATTCTAAACTGCGGTTCTAAAGAGGTTGGTTATCCATTACATTGACTTGTATATTATATATTGTGATTCATTTGATTTAAAATTCCCTTCTTTTAAACTACTTGGTGGCCACGGCAAAATCTTTAAATTCAGACATCGCATTGAGCATGACGACCGGAGACAAGAGAGAGCGTCACTACTAAAATCAATCAAAAACCATGTTTCAACATCATAATAATAATAATAATAAGCAGCGGTGGAGCGTCCTCACCTGGGGCACCGTCATGTAGTATCCGGCCTGCTGGTACGAGTCGATGACGGGACTCGTCATGGTCCTCAGGCTGGCGAGCCTCTGCATGTACTTGTTGGTCAGGATGGCTTTGCGCTCCTCCCTCCGCTGAGCCAGAGCCACGTACAGCGGCTTGGTGGCCACGATGCGGCCGTTCATCTCCGTCACGGCCTTCGTCGCCTCCTCGGGCGACGAGAAGCAGACGAAGCCGAAGCCTTTGCTTTGGGATCCGTCGGTCATGACCTGCAGGGGACGGGGAGCGCTTAAAGACTGGAGACGCCAAGTCACATGACCTGCAGGGGACGGGGAGCGCTTAAAGACTGGAGACGCCAAGTCACATGACCTGCAGGGGACGGGGAGCGCTTAAAGACTGGAGACGCCAAGTCACATGACCTGCAGGGGACGGGGAGCGCTTAAAGACTGGAGACGCCAAGTCACATGACCTGCAGGGGACGGGGAGCGCTTAAAGACTGGAGACGCCAAGTCACATGACCTGCAGGGGACGGGGAGCGCTTAAAGACTGGAGACGCCAAGTCACATGACCTGCAGGGGACGGGGAGCGCTTAAAGACTGGAGACGCCAAGTCACATGACCTGCAGGGGACGGGGAGCGCTTAAAGACGGGAGACGCCAAGTCACATGACCTGCAGGAGACGGGGAGCGCTTAAAGACTGGAGACGCCAAGTCACATGACCTGCAGGAGACGGGGAGCGCTTAAAGACGGGAGACGCCAAGTCACATGACCTGCAGGAGACGGGGAGCGCTTAAAGACGGGAGACGCCAAGTCACATGACCTGCAGGAGACGGGGAGCGCTTAAAGACGGGAGACGCCAAGTCACATGACCTGCAGGAGACGGGGAGCGCTTAAAGACTGGAGACGCCAAGTCACATGACCTGCAGGGGACGGGGAGCGCTTAAAGACGGGAGACGCCAAGTCACATGACCTGCAGGAGACGGGGAGCGCTTAAAGACTGGAGACGCCAAGTCACATGACCTGCAGGGAGACGGGGAGCGCTTAAAGACGGGAGACGCCAAGTCACATGACCTGCAGGGGACGGGGAGCGCTTAAAGACGGGAGACGCCAAGTCACATGACCTGCAGGGAGACGGGGAGCGCTTAAAGACTGGAGACGCCAAGTCACATGACCTGCAGGGGACGGGGAGCGCTTAAAGACGGGAGACGCCAAGTCACATGACCTGCAGGAGACGGGGAGCGCTTAAAGACTGGAGACGCCAAGTCACATGACCTGCAGGGAGACGGGGAGCGCTTAAAGACGGGAGACGCCAAGTCACATGACCTGCAGGGGACGGGGAGCGCTTAAAGACTGGAGACGCCAAGTCACATGACCTGCAGGGGACGGGGAGCGCTTAAAGACTGGAGACGCCAAGTCACATGACCTGCAGGGGACGGGGAGCGCTTAAAGACTGGAGACGCCAAGTCACATGACCTGCAGGGGACGGGGAGCGCTTAAAGACGGAGACGCCAAGTCACATGACCGACTCTTCTGCTGTGAGACGCGACTACTGAGGCTTTCATTAAAGTCTCTCGACTCGAGGGCTAAACTATCGTGATGAATAGTTAAAGGTTATATTGAGAAAATCTTTTTTGATGGGTAAAAAGTATGTTTTGTTTATCCATCACATGTGAATGGAGGAAGGGGCTTTTCAAAGTGGCTGATGCTGGCAGCAGAATAAAAATAAAAAAAAGAATAGAGATGTGCCTTTCATTATAATAAAAACGTAATTAGTTTAAAAGCCATTAGCTCAGTGGATTCCTCTCCAGCATGGCGCCTCATCTCCTCAACGCAGCCGCGGAAACTAAACCCATCGAGTGCTAGTTTCTGCTTTTAGAGGTCCTGCTCGCGTTTTTCTAGACTTGAGGGCATGTATAAATATTAATATGTATTCCCGTGTCTGTTATATTGATTAGAAATAACCTATTTCATGCTACTCGTCCCGTTTGAAACGTGTCAAATGGACTAGTGACCTCGGTGTCAACGGTTCTCCACGCAGCTCAACAAATCTCACCCTCAAGTTTCAATATTACTGCGCATGGATACTTTAAACACAAACTCCCTTTTTACTTTAGAAAGCGCTTTTAAAAACCAGACGACAGCAGTCTGATATGAGAAGCAGTGTGTGTGTGTTGTGTGTGTGTGTGTGAGTACATCAACATCCTTCTGCATTTCAAGTGTGCTGCATTCTACAGAGATGACTCCTCCTGACCTGCAGCTCTTCTCCTCTCACTTGGTTTAAGTCACTGCGTCTTCCCCGTCCAACAAAACCACGGTTACATTTTTACCCTGCGTGCACTTTCTCCCTCGGCGGAAACAGAGATCAAAAGACGAGGAGAGAAGCGAAGCGCGACAGACAGTAAACGAAAGCAAGACTCACACCGGTGTCAAATTAAACCCAAACTGCTGATTACGTTCCGTCATTTTGGAAATGAGAAATATTGTCCGTCTACTGGTGAGCGCTCGATACGGAGAGGATACCTTTTGCGGCGAGTATCCCTTTAAAAAGGTTTTTCCTTTTCCTTTACCGTGTTGCAGCTTCCTCCCTCTGAAGCGTCTCGTTACCTTGGCGCTGGTGATGGTGCCGTACGGGGCGAACTCCTTCCGGAGTCTCTCGTCGTCGATGCCGTCGTCCAAGTTCTTCACGTACAGATTCACCCCCTGGAGGCAGAACAGGGAAAGAAATGCAACACGTCTGTCCCTTTTTTTTTTTATATGCAACTTAACTCTGCGTTACATTTTGCATGACTTTTTTTTTTTAAGTTTACTCGTCACAAATATCAACTATAAATATCTAACATAACCATAACTCTAAACACATTCTAAGCACCTGGTAGCGTTGGATGCGGTCCTGCTTGATTTGGTCAAACTTGCGCTTCAGCTCTCCCTGGCGCTCCAGACGCTTCTGAGCCCGACCGACGTAGAGGATCTTCCCGGTGATGTCCTTCCCGTTCATCTCGTCCACCGCCTGGCAGAACAGAGAGGGGCATCGGCGTGGTTTTGAGACGACGACTCGTCTGGTGGCCGGAGACGCGGCTCCAACGCGACGCTGATTTCTTTCCCATGTCTCGATTATCCCAGAGTGCATCTGGGCTGCAGCTTTCGTCTCTGCCCCACTTATTCAACTTTAAATCTCAAAACAAGCACTCTCAATTCTCTTGATTGCGTGCATCCCGTCTGGGTGGACACACACACACACACACACACACACACACACACACACACACACACACACACACACACACACACACACACACACACACACACACACACTCTACCTTCTGAGCGTCCTCGTGGTTCGCGTAGTTTACGAAGCCAAATCCTCGTGAGCGCCCCCTCTCGTCCTTCATCACCCGCACACTGAGAGTCCTCCCTGAGAGTGAGAGCACAAAACGGTCCGATGTGAACAAAGCTTTATACAAACTTCACATTAATTACCCAGACTGTGGCAGCCCGCCATCGCCAATCTCCTCCCACCAGTTTCATAAGGAACCAAAGACATTACTACACCTCATTGGGGTTAAAGTGGCTTTATACACTTAATTATCAAATACTACTTGAAGGCCGGGGTCGGTACACTCGAGAAAGTGAGATAATAATCCAATTTAAAACTGAATCTGCAAAGTAACTTGTAAATAAATGTATTCCAGTTAAAAGTACAATATATATGAGATATATATAGTAGTATACAATTACATAAAATGGAAATACTCAAGTTAAGTAGTAGGCTACAAGTTATACTGAAGTATTTGAGTAGCTTAATTGTGCTTAGTTATATTCCACCACTGCTAAAGCACCAAGATCTTGCCTTCATAGATCTAGCGTCTTCATTTTGCTCTCAAAGTGCACAAGATTGATGCATTCGACCTCAAGCAATGCATAACATTTGCTTTATGGGAGGACCCCCTAAAAGGGTCCCTAAGGGTCCTCAGCCCACCACAGAGACGTCCCCTGACTGAGGAGGAGAGCGACACACTAAAGAAGAAGAAGAAACGTGGATTTCTTACCAAAAGAAGTAAAGATTTCCTTGAGCTTCTCGTCGGTGTAGTCGTCAGCAAAGTTTTTCACGTAGACGTTGGTGAACTTCATGGCTTTGCTGCCAAACTCCATCTCTCGTTCCTTACGGGACTTAAAGTGTCCGACGAACCTGCAGAGGGAGTCAAACCCGCCACCGAGGACACGAGAGCAAGAACACAAAGTCAGCTTTGGCTTCGGCACACGGCGACAAAAACACCACGACACCGTTAATGAGGACAAACGTCAAGAACACAATCAAGACCGCACAACAATCATATTATAGACAACTTATTATTTCTGTAAACAACAAATATGAATGTTTCCTCCTCCCGTCACGAATGGAAAACCTACGCTGTGGAGACGTCATCGCTTTCTGAGGATCTCACTTTGGCTCGTTAGTCTTATAACACACACACACACACACACAACATACCTACACACACACACACACACACACAGACAACAGAGCTACACACAGATCTCACTGACCGAGGAAGGTACAACTGACATGCTTCCCCCAGAGACGGGGCCTTTGGGCTGTCAGTGCCAGATTCCAACCGTTTAGCTGCCTTTTGACTGAGCAAAAGAAACACATGGTAAAGTCATCCAGCACTCATTTACAACTCATATACTTAACGTGCACACACCCACACACACACACACATAATATTCTGCACTACTCTTGGCCTCAACTTACTTTCCTTGCCAACCTCTTGAGTGTTTAGTTTACTCACACTTTCCTGTCGTTCAGCAGCATCCCGTTCATGGTGTCGATGGCCCTGTTTGCAGCCTCGTGGGTCTCAAAGTGAACAAAGCCGTAGCCTTTGGACCCTTTCTCGTCACAGACCACCTGCAAGAGACAAAACGCTTTAAAACATGAAAAGTACATGGTAATAATAATAATAATAATAATAATAATAATAATCACCTTGCATTTTGAGTTTAAAGTGTGTAATCTTGCTTTGTGCTGGAGCAGATATTTGTGCACACAGAAACTCAGAATTTTTGTTTTTTTCCAGGTTCATACGGTTGTCAGTGGAATCAATTTACACATTTTGTCCGTGATGTTGACGCATTTCACCCCAAACACGCCTGTACAGCGCACTCTAGATCTTATTGATGATACCAAATCCATTATCAATTGCCGGCCGCTCTCCGACGAGCTGAAGGCGTTTCTAGTGGACCTGGTCGCGCTCATCCGTTTCGCGCGAAGGCCGACCGACAGCTAACCAATCAGCGACATCATCTCTCCGTCCCTGAGACGCTTTGCCGATATCGTCGCTCGCTGGAGAGTCGGATCTCAGACGGAAGCGAAGTCAATTCAAACGGCACAGCGAGGCGTCACGTCCGACGCGTGACTTGGACCCACGTCAGCTGTAACGGGTCTATTTAAATACCACTAATGCAATAAATATATTAAATATATATAATTAGTTGTCCCTATTTTTTTTTTAGAACTGGTTCCCAATTTCTCAAAATGGCTGCTGATGGAAACCATTGATGTCGAGCCCTGTATCAATCATCACGTTATGGATTTAGTTCACATTTTTTGGACACTATGGGATTATCGCACTGATAATCAGTTTTGTTTGAGAGATTTTGCAACGTCAGGATATACTTTATATAATATTCATATTTTCATGACAGATTACAAATCGTACAGCACAGCCTTATTCATATACATATCAACATATCATGGAGAAGACGAGTATTGCAGTGCGATATCGACGGTGCGGTCGGTAATCAAGGCGACGACCGAGGCCACTCACCTTGCAGGACAAAATGTTGCCAAAGGCTGAGAAGGTGTCGTACAGCGCCTTGTTGTCGATGGACTCGTCCATGTTCTTGATGAAGATGTTTCCCACACCAGACTTCCTGAGTCCCGGGTCCCGCTGAGACCACATTATACGGATGGGCCGACCCTTGATAACGTCGTAGTTCATTGTATCCAGGGCGCACTCCGCTACGGTAACGATAATCATAAAACACGACATAAGTCCTCCTTTTCATTGTATTTGACAGAAAGCAGCGTCTACTCGTCGGGCAAGACGATGTTTCTCAAAGTCAAAGGATGCTTCCTTGGCAGGACGGGTCCTGGGAGAGGAGACTCCTTCCGTGCAGGCGGAGAGCTCGCGTTGGAAAAGTCTGCCGAATGTGCCGAAGAGATGGACGGGGTTTATTTTCTTTATTGAGAAAATTCAGTACAATAACATTTTCGAGTAGGAATATTGATTTTGCATTCCTCAAAACATGTAGGTCTATTAAAAAAAAACAATTACAATAAACAAAATATATTTCATCAGGCCGTGAAGATACAGCAACTGGAATGGCAATTAAAAAACAGATGTGTGTGTGTGTGGAGCGATGAGGTGAAATAACTCGACGTTCCATTTCCAATTCAGGGGACAGGAAATGCACAGTGCTCTGAGGATTGTGGGTGTTTTGGGAGCGCGTAGGACACACACGCATCCTTCAATGTCTCCTAAACGAAGGACTCGAGTCCTCAGTAGAATTGGAAGGATCCTCGATATTGGAACGGTCCTTCGTTGGGATTCAATGTCGTCGCGATCTTGAAATTCACCCGCTGAAGGATCCTTCCTTGACTTTGAGAAACACCTTTTTGTCACAGCTTCAACTTCATTTTACCAAAACGGAATAATCTGATTGGCCGAGCGACATTAGTTGAGTTTTTTTTCTTCTTTTTCACACTTTGTTTCTTGTCTGACGAGTTGTTTTGCTTGATGAAAAAAGGGTTAATACAGTTTTTTCCAGATGGAAAAAATAAATAAAAAGTGCCCAGTGTACATAATCATCAACAACACACGGGATACTCTATTGAACAACACTTATTCTGATCCCCCGAAATGTTTTTATTGTTACGCTATCAGACCGATCCATTTGAACTCTCATCCCCACAAAATCGACATCAAACCATTTCTATATTCGATTTTAACTTTTGTCTTTCAAATTCAGTTGTTGCTTATTTCTAGACCACCGCTGTGGCTCGTCCAGTGTATTACTTTGACTAATATTCAAGTATGTTGACTTAATTTTCCAGTGATAAATATTGCATTTCAATAAAAAAAAATTTAAAAGGGTACTTTACCATCAGCCGGTTGCTGGAAGTTTATGTAGGCATATCCCAGAGACCTGCGGGTGATGATGTCGCGGCACACCCGGATGGACATGATGGGTCCAGCAGGAGAGAACTTCTGGTAGAGCATTGCCTCCGTGACGTCCGGGTGCAGGTCGCCTACGTACAGAGAGGCCAGGGGATACGCCGGTCCACTGCTGTTCATCGTGGGTGACAGCTAGTTCAACAAAGAGGAACCTTATGAGTATTACATTGCATGATTTTTTTATTTTTTTAAACAATAAACCAGCTTTTTAAACGTTTAAGTTTATTTAGGTACACAGTTGCATCCCATGCAAACCTCTAAATAGCTTAGCAACCCTTTTTACCTTTACACACACACAAATTTGGTCTAAAATGGCCGTAATAAGCATGATAAGCTTGGACTCCTCTACTCCGACCTTGTTCTGCTTTTGGAGCCTCAAATGAGGAACCAGTGACTAAAGCCGTTTGTTTTTTTGCAGCCACAGCTAAAATTAATAGGATTTTTCCAGAGAAGAAACTATTATTTTATTGAACAGTTCCCAAACATTAATGAATTATTAGTTAGTTTAATAAACAGTGTAAAACTATGTTTTCTGCATCAGAAAACGAGAAGCACCATCAATATTATTGTTCTCTAGTCGCGGATCCCTGATGATGCTTCATGTTAGAACAACAAATAGTGTTGAAATCAAGAGAAGGAAAGCTAGTAACGTTAGCAGCACCGTAGCTAACAGCTAATGTACTGCGGTTCAGTTATATTGTGAACGAAGCTAACTTGTAACCTCAATATGACGTCTTCAAATGTAAATTTGGTGAGAAACCTGAATAAACAATCGTTTGAAGACATTTTCACAGAAATATGAACTAGATGGAGAATGATTATGGCCCGTCTAACTTCATAACACTCTAAGCTGCTTGTAATACATAATAAAAACTGCTAATGCCAGGATTTTTTCTTCTAAAAATCAATAAAAATCTTTGATTTCCTATTCCCGTAAAAAAAAATGTTTTAATGCAAATAAACACCATCGATGACTTTATCAAAGTAATACATTTATTTATTCGACAGTAAACATGTTTCTTTATCTAGAGCATTGTATACCAGCTGCAACATCAAAAACATAATCTGGATGGCACTAATATGGCAAATAATAATAATAATAGTACGAGTCCGCTCTAAAAGTTATACTTGGTCCCTTTATTTAATCTGCGGATCCGATCCCTGATTTAAAACCGTGATATGATCCCAACCGCATTCAGTTGCACCCCCAAATTGTTTATTAGGCCCATCACATTTATTCCAAGGAGTCAAAACATATTTGAAACACACCTCTGTATAATGCAATAAAAAAATCATTTTCAAAAATAATCAGAATGTTGAAAAAATTACATTATATTATGTTTTAGCCAACTATGTGTACATCATAAATCATGTGTGGTTTTAAAAATGGACGCTAATAAGGAAGTCGAGAGAAGGGGGTGTGGCTAAAAACACTCAGACGGGGTGTGGCTAAATGCTGGGGGGGGGGGGGGGGAAGAATCCGCGACCTAAAAATAAATAAAACCACCTGAAACAAATTAACGATAACCGACGTTTTTAAATCACCTAATTATGGCAGAACATAAAAGCACCAAGCTACGAACTGCAGGAAAGTGACAACACATTTAAAAAGAATCGTAAAATATTAGCTAATCTACTCGTTGCCATAAACACCAGCTACAGTTAGGTCCTTCCTCAGAGCGCTGCACGTTGAAGTCAACGTACATCTGCGGCAGTTGAAGCAACTCTTAATTTACAGAAGAAAAAAAACTATTAAAATTGCTTAAAAATGAAAGTTACTCACGGCTTCTTTTTAAATGCTAATGCGTCCGGATACTGACGATACGATTCTCGGTGTAGCGGCTCGTTGAACACTTTTTCCCACATGGGCGCCGGGAGGTTGTTTTCGTTTAATTACGACCGTGGAACACCTGCAGAGCTCCTCCGCGCATAGTCGTTTCAATTAAGGAGCAATAGGGCAGAGGACAGACTGCCGTGATACTTCCGCGAGGAAAAGTAGTCCTTTTTTTTTTTTTTTTTCACCCGACTGAAATCCACAGTTTGTCACCACATCTGTGACTCAAAGCTGTTTATGAACTAGTAAATCATATTAAAATCCCCTTTGTGAACAAAAAAAAAGAAGACGTAATTTGCCTGTTATCTTAAACGAAACTTTATTTCACTGAATGGTCTTTGACACTTTCCTATTTCTTACATGTATAGTGAAACTAGAATGGTTTTAAGATACATAAACACAAAGCTAGAATTACACCAACCATTGTTTATCTCCATTTCGTCATTGCTTTTTTAGAGCTATTCTAAAATTTTCACAACCACGTGTGTGCACTGGGTAATAGACTGTTACAGAAGCAAATTTTTTTTAGCCATAAGACTTGTCAGTAAAAACAAAGCAAGTAGATACCTGATATACAGACAGGCTTCGTTCCACATTCACTAACTGCATTTTCATCAAGCATAATAATAAACTGACAGGATTTTTTTTTTTTTCTTTCTCAAACAGAAGATTATTTCAATTAATTGGAGCATTTGTCAGAGTAAACAGACTGTCAGCTATAATGTGGAATGGTGTCTTCAACTACAATATGTGGAATGTAGTGGTGATAAATGGTATTGTGACACTGAGCTTCTTTCCATGACTTTGAAATTACACCTTCAAAATAGACCTGATTTTTGAGGCGATCGTTCACACCAGCTATCCTTAAAAGCAGAGCGATGCACCTGGGTGGAAACTGACGTCAGGAGTTAACTTGTTAAAGTTTGTCTGGTCTTACTCTTTCCCTTTGAGATTTCTAAAAAAACAAAACAAGCAGATGCCGCCACAGAGGCTGCAAGAGAAAGCCAGGCACAGATTTTTTTTCTTCTTTTTTTTTTTTTGTTGGAGAAAACAACCGCTTTAAAGAGGAATATTTTGCAAGCAGGGTTGATACAGTGTGGTAAGACATTTTCAATTAACATCAATAAAAGGTTACTTTAGGTTTTACATACAGATGATAGTCAATCTTGCAAAATACATGGAACCACATTTACGCACATACAATTTTCATTGTACTGAGATCAAGCAGCACCTGAACAGTGAGTAAAACTACAATGACAATCCATACTAAGTTAAAAAAAAAAAAAAAATCATTAAAATTAAATTAAAACGGAGCACTGCCTTTTTTTTCCCGAAAGCCTAATAATGTGGAATGTCTGAACAAATCTAACATGACAATTTAAGGGGTCCCTTAAAACTTTGAAACTGTGAATTTGTGAACATGATCGAGGAGCATTACACCAAGATGTCAGTGTCACAATACAGCCTGCCTCCTTTCTGTATGAGCTCACAGCAGAATTGCAGTTGGTTGTTAATACAGGATTGTATTAATGTGTGTGCCTGGAAATTTCAAAACACACACACACACACGAAGAAAAAAAAAAGTTTGGGGGTTGTGAAGCAAATGGAACGCCGACCATCACAGTGTTTGGTGGAAATCAACTGCCAGTATAATTACCATACAATAAAACCTGTAAATATTATGAGGAATCACAAATAAGAAAGTAACAAAAAAAAAAAAAAAAAAGCACAACAAACTAGCTGGGACAAAGGGATTTGGAAGGACGATTAGAATTCATAACAACTCCCCCTCCCACCCCCAGACCACCCACGCACGCGCACACACACACACACACACACAGTCATATCCTTTCACACATGTTCTCTCACTACATACGCACACACGCACACACACACACACACGCACAACGCCAACAAAAACAACAGCAACATGGACTAATCAATACAACATGTTTCCACAAAGTGACTGAATCTGCTAACTGAAAATCACCCTGTCACCTCACAGTGAACTGAGAGGGGTAAACTAGTTGGTCAGGAGCAATTCAGGCTGCTTGTCATACAGAAGTGGGAGGAGCTGATGGAGTGGAGGGGGATGTATATAAGCTGTCTGTGTTTAAGATAAGAGTGTAGGTGGATTAACAGTGCAATTCCATTAGTTTTCCCCGTCTCCGGTCTCTCCCTCATCTGCCTGGTTTTCTGATGTCCACAGCTGTGAACAGAGACAGGGAGACATTATAATTTGCTTTGAGTAATACACCGGGATCAATCGGCAGGGGAAAAAACAGCCCGGGGCTGGAAACTCACGGTCAGGTTGTCCCTTAGTAGTTGCATGATCAGGGTGCTGTCTTTGTAAGAATCCTCATTCAAAGTGTCAAGTTCAGCGATGGCGTCATCAAATGCCTGGAATACAAAGATTGCAATTGTTAATTCAACTTAAATGATCCAGCAGCATCCTGTAAACACTGTGTGGCACTGAATGTGCAAATAGAACATTTCTTTGAGATGGTAATGAAAAGATAAATGGCTCAAAACTACCATTACAAGGTTCATTTATTGTCATTGTGCAACCTTGGTGTTGTACAATGACAATTCAGTCTGCAGTGTCATTATTCTACATAAAAGAAAAAGAAAACTAAAGCTGCTCTGCCGGTGATACTTCTGCATCGTTTGCCAGGCAGCAGCAAGGTGAACCAGCTGTACTATCTTTGAATATTCTTTGGGCTCTTCGCAGGCACCTCTTCTCACCAATATCAGTAATGCTTGCTAGATAGATGGTTATAATGATTCAAAATGTATTCAAAGTTACCGTCTATTTATGATGTCTGTGTTGTGTTCAAATCTTACTGAAAAATGTACAGTTAACCTGTTAATGGTTTTAAAACTATGACATTAGGATTCAGTTCATACCCCCTTAGCCAGAGCGCAAGCCTGGTCCGGGTTGTTGAGGATTTCATAGTAGAAGACTGAGAAGTTGAGGGCCAGGCCGAGCCGGATAGGGTGTGTTGGCTGCATCTCCCCCTTGCTGATGTCAAAAGCTTGCTGGTACGCCTGCTGGGAATTATCCACTGTATCTTTGGGGCAGAAAAAGATGAAGAAAAAAAATGAACCGTCACCCTTTAAAACACATTTCAAAGCAGTATTTATGTATTTTTCTGGCCACCTTGGGGCAGTCAAACAAGCAAAAAAATGGCCACGTTATAATTGAAATGGCAAATGTGTTTACTAACAGCTGCCTATTAAATATTGAGCAGACAGAGAGAAACATAATTTATTAGGAGTAATCTTTAAGTCACTCTCACTTTAGCTGTGTTTCAGTCACTACTATGTCCTGAGGAAAATATCTGTCTCTTTAGGTGCTAAATGCTCCACTGTGTTCACTAAATGTGGCCCAACTTTGACAGCTTGCCCTCTGCATGTCAACTGCTGTCTGCCTTTGCTGGACACAAAGTGGATAAGAGTAAAAAAGCGGGACTGCACATTTGGGTGATGATGCTCTGTGGGCTCGTCACTACCAATGACCCTTTTAGAGAGTTATTTGACCCATTCTTTTAATATAATATTCATTAATGCAGCTTTAAGTATATTGTTAAAGCACATGTTCATAATATTTATCATGTCCTCACTTACCCTTTTTAGTATCCCCAGATGCAACCTCAGACAGGTATCTATAATAGTCGCCTTTCATTTTCAGATAGAACACCTTGCTCTCAGCGGCGGTCGCATTGCTAATGAGAAAGTTGTCCAGTAGCCCCTGAAAACCACAACGAAAAAGCTCAGTTTTGTGTTAATCTGGCTAAATGACACACAAGCGGCATCTCTACGAGTGTATGAACTGGGGACCGTTTGCATTCGTCAAAAGGAAATGGGAGAAAACCCTTACGAGCACATCGTGGCAGATCTCCTGCAGCTCAGCTTCAATCTTCTCCCGGTATTCGCGTGCCATCTGCTGCTTTTTGTCGTTGCCCTCGGTCTTCTGCTCGATGCTGGAGATGACTCGCCAGGATGAGCGCCGTGCTCCCACCACGTTCTTGTAGGCCACCGAGAGAAGGTTGCGCTCCTCGTTTGACAGCTCTGCACCTTGCTCCGTCACCGACTTCATGGCTGCAGCCATGTCGTCGTAGCGCTCAGCCTGCTCAGCGAGCTTGGCCTTCTGTACCAGGTCGTTCTTATCCATTTTCTAAACTGTTGGGGGGAGAAAGAAAGAAAACAGTACAGGTTATGTGCAGTCAATTAAAAAAGGCAATAGCTCCCACATTGTCCATTCACTAGACATTTATGTGTAGTTTGTACATAAGTGGCATGAACTGATTTTATTTTGCCTGGCAGACCAGGACTCTTAAAGCAGGGGAGACACTCTATCTAATGGAAAGTGAGGATAAGCAGTGCGAACTGGGCCTCATTGGCAAGTGGGTCAACCACACACACACATACATACACATCACTAGCCACGGTTAGCTGCTAACTGCCGTTACCGTCAATCCCTTTTCTCGCCCCCCCCTCGCCAACCCCCGTTCTCTTAACCTGATTATGACCGAATCCGCTTCATCAACAGCCAAATGTGGCACACAAACGGTGTTTCACTCGACACTCGCCCCCCCAACCGAAGCCTTCCCGGGTCAGGCTTTTTCTGCCCTAACCCCTTATGTTCCTAGCGACGCTAGCGGGATGGTGTATTTTCGCTAACCGACGTCAACGTTCGCTCGGTAAAACGCGATCGATCCGATTCACTATTCCGTTTTATTAATTTGTGTTTGTGTGTGCTCCCGTTAACAGCAGCAAGCCAACGGGATTTAGATCAACGTTGTTGCTGCTAATCTGTCGTATTCGTGACTACGCAAAGCGAGCGGCTAACGGCTATATAACGGAACCGTTCCGTTAGCTAGGCCAGCGTGAGCAACGGCTGACTCGTTTATTTAAAAAATAAAAATAAAATACGGTTAGGGTGTTGGCGAACCATTTTTGTATAATGCACACACTATTAAAACATTTATATATTATACTGTAATGTCTTTCGCTTTTGCCGTTTAATTCATTTCCAACAGCTGTATCACGGCCCGCCCAGGCGGACGAGCCTGTCAGAACAAAGTGTCATGGAATCCGTCCGTTAGCTCTCTTAGCTCGCTTAGCTAAAACCCCACTTGCCTTTCACAAACCCCCGCTACCGTTGGTCCGTTCGGCTTCGGCTCCTCAAAAACGGGTTCAACCGGACGCGATGGAAACGGGCTTACTCGAACGCCGAGCTCCTCGTGCGAATGCGGTATTCTAATGCGCTTCGTATAAGTACGACGTTATTACACTTACAATATTGGCGACTTTAAGTCCTGCTTTTTTTTTTTTTTTATCTCTCTCGCGCTCTCTCTCTCTCGCTCTCTCGCGCTCTCTCTCTCTCTCTCTCTCTCTCTCTCTCTCTGGTCAATTCAGCCTCCGTCCTCCGTCTCGCGCAGCGTATCGTTCAGGGCGGCAGCACCACTTCCGCTTCGCAACCGCTTCTGTTTCCTCGTTTCTCGCCACACATCTGCCTTACGTAATGTAAACCCCCCTCATAAGCTAAAATAACATTAATTAATATGCAGCAGATATATTTTATAACACGGACTCTCAACAACGCACCTATTTTGTGCGTTCACGTCATAATCTAACGGATTTAAAACACATGTTCTATTATAAAAAAGGAAAACTTTCACAGTAAACGGTTTATTTTTGGATTGAGATGAGATTTATTTTATTTTATTCAAATTTATTTAAAACAAATAATGCATATTAACGTATAGCTGACATTATGCAACATGCACAACCCATTTATAGCATTTCTGCTTTAACATGAGAGCTGTCTGCATTTACACACCTTACATAGCTATATACATAATTTGGGGCAGGCGATTGGTCGTAATAGTGTAGATACATATTATTAGTATCTGAGATGCTTCATACATGCAAGAAAATCCCATTTTTGCTTTCCATCGTGCACGGCAAGGTCAACGGTAAAGGTCACTTCTGCAGTTTGCTCGAGGACACTGAAGCAGCTTCGGATGTTTATCAGTGCAGAGGGCTTCACAATGATAAATCATCCTATAGCACACGCAACAGAGGAAAAAACATCTTTACACCATATGACGTTTTCCTGCAGGCTCCGTGTTTGATCTTTGCCTGAGACAATAGTACCGTTTGTCCTTTTTTGATTAGTCATAGTTTATAAAATTCCACAGATATTCAATTTGTTATAAAATGATACAGAAAAATAATTAAAAAAAGCAAATCCCCACATTTGAGAAGCTGGAAACAGAAATGTTATGTATTTTTAGCATTTAAAAAAAAGGACGTGTGAATGACTGTTAATCAAAAGTTAAAAGAATCGACTAATAGTTTAAGCACCAATTGTTATTTTTCTACATTTTGACAATAAGTGGCCACTCGCAGTAGTCATAATCATAGTAGTTATACTCGCTCTCTGCAGAAGAGGACGCACCTCTAATTTTCAAGTGCGAGTTTTGGGTCACCTCCCATATAACGATGGTAATTACTGTCTGTTCAGAGAAAAAGGATCCCTGTGTTCACGAGGAAACGAGGACACACCTCAAGGAAGCTGCTGAGGACACATCTTGGAAACGTCCAGTTGCTAGAATGCTAAAGTATTATAAGTGTATCCCAGTGCATGACAAGGGACACAGCTGCACACCAGAACTCCTCCATGATTAATAACAAACAAAACATAAATATTCCATTATCCTTTAAAAAATTGTTTGTTTTCTTCTAATAGGGAACAGCCGTCTAAATTATTTGAACTCATACGACGCTGAAAAAGGGGAAATATTCACACTACTTCTCTCTCTACAGTCCATTTCCCCCCCATTAATTATTAAAATGCAGGACCTCAACATTCTTTTGTTGGCCTAAAGTCAAATTTAAAAGCAGCGTTCATTACGTGTACCTTTATACTTTTTAATTATCACTTTTCCTGTCTGTTTTCTACATAAACGCATAAACAAAACGGCGTCTTTAGAGTCTTCCTGACCCCAACACGAACACAGCATGTGTTGAGTTAAAGTCTGTTTCCTTTTCCGACTCGGCAGCCGACTGGCAGCTTAATAAAAAGGGAAAAAACTGGATGGAAAATCCTCCGCGCTCACATGCACCTCCGCTCGCAGCCCAGCAGACGGACGCTCTTCTCTTCTCTCTCCGGCAACACGAGACACAATGATGCAATTAAGGACTTTAATTTTAACATCCGTGATGCTCCCATGGATGCTGTCGTCTGCCGCAAAAGAGAAACACATGAGGAAACCTAAGGTGAAACTATCTCTCGGGGTCTAAGCAGGGGGGTGGAAGAAATGCACACTATAGAGTCTGGGAGGTAAAGAAAAGCGATTAAGAAGATTTCTCCTTTTCTTATTTATTTATTTATTTTTTACAGAAAGGAACCATGAACGTTCAGAACTACGATGGGCTTCAAGACGCCCAGCCAGCACGTCCAAGAGGTTTGTTTTAACGGATCTAAGTTTCAACGACAGTACCAGAGACGATTATGCAACACTTGCCGAGGCCTTCTTCCACATTTTTGTGAACCTAGCTAAAGCCCAATATTATGTAACGATTAAGCGTCCTCGTCTCCACTGTGAGGAGTGTAGTTTGTTTTTAAGCTGCACAGCTGGGATGAACCGACTTATTTTATAAAGACGAATAAGGAAGGAGGAGAACGTTTTCTGTCCAAAAAAAAATAGGTGAGGAGAAAAACACCGTGGTCTTTTCCAGATCTGCCGACTTGTCTGCTGTGCGTCTGCCTGAGCGGCTCCGTCTACTGCGAGGAGGTGTCGCCCGAGATGTCGGCCGTCCCGGCGCTGCCGAGGGACACGACGTACCTCTACGCGCGCTTCAACAAAATCAGGAAAATACGAAACCAAGACTTTGCAGACATGGGTAAAGTAGAAAGTCATCGTGATAGTTCTTCAGGGGAATGTCCTCTTTCAAGCTCACATCCATGTGTTTTTTGTTTTGTTTTGTTCCTCAGGCACATTAAAAAGGATCGACCTCACCGGGAATCTCATCTCCGAGATCGACGACGGAGCTTTTTCTAGACTTCTGCACCTGGAGGAGCTCAAACTGGCGGAGAACCGGCTGACTAAACTTCCCGCGCTGCCCGCCAAGCTGGTGTCCTTCAACGCCAACTTCAACCAGCTGAAGACCCAGGGAGTGAAGGCGACCGCTTTTAAGGTGAGTCGGCCCGCTGAGGATAATAAAGATCCATTTTTAAAATGTCCAGAAGCGTCTCCCAAACAGTTCAGGAAACATACTTGTATTTGCTTGAGTGTGAACTCAGAAATAAAATCTAAAGCTTGGCGAAAGTAGAAATCTCCCCTGTGAGTGAGATAAATGTATTTCATATATGAAAGTGCAGGATGGATAAATATATAATTTAATGTCATTTAGACAAGGATTTAAGAATTCCTATTTTTTTTTTAATATAGGAAGTTTACAATGAAATGTGTTTAATTTATGTTTGTTAAAAGGGTAAAAAACATTGTTTCACTTCCTAACTTGAGTGCTAATTTGTTGCCATATTAGAATATTTATAGAACATTTTTGTGAATGTAGCTAAAGCCCAATATTATGTAACGACGGGGGCCGATGAAGTGTCCTCGTCTCCACTGTGAGGAGTGTAGTTTGTTTTCAAGCTAAAAAGACAAAAAAGGAATATTAGTTTACGCTAATCCTAATAAAGAAAGTCTGAAATATGGGTCTTTTTGTTTGTGGCAGAAACTCACAAAGCTGACATATCTGTACCTTGGAAACAATGAACTGGCCGCAGTGCCCCAACTTCCAGAGTCTCTTCACGTGGTTCACCTGCATGTAAGTTCACAGAAGCAATTAGACATTACATTTAGTTTTTTTTCTGTCAGCGCTTGTAGCTCAATCGTTGTCTTTTGTTCCCCGCAGAACAACAAGATCGCGACCATAACGGACGAGACGTTCTGCAAAGGGAACACCAGCCACTACATCCGCACCAACATGGACGAGGTGAGGCTGGACGGGAACCCCGTGGCTCGGTCCACGCACCCCGACAGCTTCATCTGCCTGCAGACGCTCCCCATCGGCTGGTACAACTGAATGCCCGCCGCATGCTTTCTGACGGAGGTAACCCGTTTGCAAAATGCGGTTTCTTTCGTTACATTTTATGTACTCAAAGCTGTTGTATGCATCTCACATAAATCATTTTCAATCAAATTTAGCCGAGGAGGCGGTTTTGTCTCAATAAGTGCTCTGTGATGTTTATGTCATTTAAATCAATACGACACCATTGTTGAGGTTATTTTTGTTTGAGCTCAAACCAGTAGGTTTTTTTAATTTTTAATTTCTGTTAATGTTTCTCCAGCTGAAGATCATATTAAAAGATAAACTTGCATGCCTCTTCCATCAGCCTTGCTCTCTCGTCTCCTTCATAACTGTGATACGGCTGTTTTTTGCGGCACGCTACGAAGTACAGTCCGGCCTGTTGGAAACAAGCGAGAGAGCGCCAGAGTCCAAGACCGTGTTCTTAGTCCAAGACCGTGTCCTTAGTCCACCTTAAATCCGCCCACGGCTCACTTGGCTGCAGGCTCATTAAGAACGACCGAACCATCTGTTATCTTCTCCTGGTAATTCCGTTCTGATCGCTTTCTTCGGTAGACATCATCTGGAGGAAAAAAATAAAAAGACTGAGTGGGACACTTGAGATATATTTCATGCCGTTAAAGCTGCAGGGAGTGATTAATAATATTAATAATGGCTGCTCTTCCTTTAGGCGAGCTACAGTTCAAAGCAATGGAACTGAGACATGTTGAATGTCACTTGTCCAGCAACGACAAGTCAAAATGTCTGCAGTGAAAAAGGTTCACGCCAGGACACAGACGCCAAAACAGCTGGAATTCAGATATATATATATATATATATATATATATATATATATATATATATATATATATATATATATATATATATATATATATATATATATATATATATATATATATATATATATATATATTTTTTTTTTTTTTCTTTCTTTTTTCTTTTTAAATAATAAAAACAACAGATATGCAGTAAGGAAACTACTAACACAAACAAGCTGAGGAATGAAACTCGCTCTCTGAGGAGGAAATCAAATTCCTGTGTCCTTAAATGGCCTCAGAAAAAAAACAGGATCCAATATGCAGGGCAGGTTTTTAGAGGATGTTGGCTCGTTTTAGTTCTCCTGAAGTGCCACATCTGGAATAAATGGTTGTTCAGTAAGAGCAGCTTTTTTTTTTTTTTTACTCTTTACAGGTGTAGCTTCAAACATGTGCAATAAAAACAAATGTGGTGGAAAGTACATTTATACTAAGTACTGTCCCAAAGTGCTTACACTTTACTTTTTATGCTGCTTTATAGTACTTCTACTCCACTATATATATATATATATATATATATATATATATATATATATATATATATATATATATACAGTCATGTTTAGGCGACCAGACTAACCTCGGTTCAGGAAGAGATTGTGGTTTAAACTAACAGCAGCAGTGCCGCTACTGAGGTACGTTAAACACAAATCACCGTTCATATTGGGCAAAAAAACTCTTGGGTCAAAGGTCAATAATAATAATAATCTGAACTGGGATATCTATGAATTGCAGCTCATTATTTTTCGATGGTGTAGCGACGAACGCTGGATGAGAACATTGTGCTGTGAGCCTGACTGACACTGCAGTTATTTTAGACAGAAAGACGATATGAAAACTAATATTGTACGTAGTGACATATGCACACTATTATTCTTTTTTTTTCTTGAAATCACAATTGTTGTTTTAAATGTAAAGAAACTTTTGAAGATGAGCAGAAATCTAGCTGAAACACAAATTAGCAACTTAAGTTTATGAATTTTAAGTTTATGAATTTATTTCAATGATTTGTATTTACTCGTAGAGGTGAATAGGTGCCACAAGCACATTTAAAGAAGTCAAAGACACAGACAAAAAAGGGGGGAAGACTAATCACGCCTAAATGTGTGCAGATAAGACATTTAAAAGAGTTGATCTACTGGATAATACATATTTGAAAGCCCGAGAGCCTTACTGCATTATATGTTTATATTTTTAATTGTCATCCAGACCTGAATTGAGTGACTTCCTTTACAGAAATAGTTTTTTCTCACTAGAAATTGCTGCAGAAAAATTCACCAGTAAGCAGGAAATAAAGTTGTAGTGCTCAAAACTCAAATTGCCCTCGTAGCATTTTGAAAGGAAGGAGTACTTATATTATTTATATTTATTCCACCACCGGTGATGATCATCTCACTATAATCTATTCCTATTACAGTGATGTACAGTATATTTTCCTAGTATTAAAGTCTATTTAAGGACTAAATATATAAACACCTACTGATGACTTGCTAGTTTGATACGATATCAGCCACGGGTAGTTTCACAGACGCTACACACACACACAAAAAAACATTATAATTTAATCGATACTGAGGTAATAAGTGAAGATATACTGTGGTATTTTATTCCTCTGTGTGCGCAGCTGCCTGATGCATCTAACCGTCTGCACTGTGTGTCCTTAAGAGCACACACTTTTTAATAATAATAGTGCATGTTTCTGTTTCTTACACATTTCATAATGGCAGTGAGAGGAGCAGTGGAAGGTTTGAGGACGTATAAAAAAAAAAAAAGAACGAAAAGGTCAACAAGGGTATCCTGTGCTTGTAGACAGAAGGCCCTCAGTAAACAGTGAGTTAGTGAAACAAACAACACACTCAGTGAAGCAGCATGCCTGACATTAAGTCATTATACTGACACGTCATAACATATCCAATTCTCCCAATTGGCAAGTTGGTGTTTAAAAGTCGTTTACACTCATCTGTAAGCAATTAAAATATATTTATATAGCACTTTTTACAGACAGAAGTCACAAAGTGCTTGACAGGAGTAAAATAAATAAATAATAATTAACACAATATGACCATACAAGAGACGTATTTAAGAAGGCACAATACAAACAGATTAAAAGAAGACCATAGAGCATGAATTATTATTATAATTATATAAGTATTATCATACTATCATGCGACGTCAGCTAATTTAAAAATACTTAAATAAACAAACTCAATTAGTGACCGTATACTCACAGAAAGTCTCCTTTCCGATCCTCACGTTGATCATGATCCACTCCATCACGCCTCCGATGCAGAAGAAGACGGGGAGAAACCGGTACGTCCCGAGGCGCTGCTTGCCCGGGACGAGGCTCAGCAGATATCGGACGTTATTACTTTTATTAAACATCGTCGCTGGGTGTAAACAGTCTGCAACGCGGCACGGAAACTCTTTCTGAAGGTGTTGAGCAGGCGAGGACCTCCCAGCCGTGTCCTTTCCGCTTGTTACAAGAGCAACGGTCGCGGGGAGAGGGTGCGCTCGTTTGGGCTCCTGGCGTAAAGCAAACGGGCGGAGCTGTGTGGAATCCAGGCACGAGCCAACGGGAGCACGACGCTGGAGCACAAAACGAACGCATTCAAGAAGAGTCGTCACATCCGGTCGGATTATGAGTCATTGAAACACGGAAATGCCAACAAAATAAGATACAATAAAATATAGAAAATATATTTAATTTTTTTAAATATATATATACATATTTTATTAATTCATGTATACAAGATAAATAAATAAAAAAATTCAGAAGGCAGTCTGCCCATTTATCCATATAAACCTATGCAGTCTATGGCAGTAACATAACAGAGCATTAGAGCAATGACGCAAACATGAATGTATGTAGTTTGCATAAATAAATGACCAATGCTACAGTGCTGGATCTTCAATAGTGTGATAGTATTATTTGAAAGCTTTTGGGGTCTGTGGTGTTCAGCCTATCAATGAGTATGGATGCAAGTTTAAATAAATGTATTTGTTGTGCTGCAATTTACACCTAAATTCAGTCTTTTTCACCCGTTTCTGACTTGGTCAAAAGTAGTTACCAATTTAATAGTATCCTGGCATTGGAGGCTCCTGCATCATTGATATTTTTATAATGTTTTCTTATTTAAAAAATAAAAACTGCATAACAACTTCATATATTAATAAGAGACTTGATTTTCAGAAAAGTTCATGTTTTCTTTTGCCTTTTCTATTGGGATTCAATAAATAATCTACAAAACAGGTCACTGAATGGAAATCTAATGATGGGCGTTTGTAGTTACAGCTTGTAATTTATGTGCTTCCATTTATTTTCAACCAATGAATACTCAAGATCTGCAATTACAAAAAAGTTATTAGAGTACAATTTAGACGTTTTCTTTTCTCAGAGGAAAATGTGATTGAGGACATTATTAGTTGTCATCTTTATTTGTGCTTTCCAGCAAAAAAGAAGAAGAAAGAAAGCATAAAGGCTTTCAGCTCTCCACTTAAATCACAATTATGAATGTAATCAGGAACATTGTGAAAATATTTGGAAAAGAATGATGCCACATTGCTCAGATGCTGATCAAAATGGTTAATAACACTATTCCTTGCATAGGCTACTTCACAAGTACATGCTTATGAGGAGGTCTTAAAGTTGACACACAGTAGGCCAACATCAGTGCAAAAAATACCAAGTTAATGTTAAAATTTAACCGTAAAACAAAACTAATGACTGACAAATGAACAAATGGGTTTATTTTGGCTGGAATGACTAAACACATCACGGTTGAGATGAGCTCTAAACTGTAACAGCATGACGTAATACAAACTGCACAAAGATACACTGAAACACAAGACACATGCAACGACGACTAGGGTCTTCAGAAATAGTACCATACAAGGAGCTAAGAGACTAATTTTAAGATCTACTGAAAATTGGGCTAAAGATAATCATAATTCATCATTCTTATCATTATTAAAAAAGCTTCACGGGATCCCCAAAAAGTTATTTGTTCAGTGTCTGTAATCCAAAACACGACCAAGACAGCACATTTTGACAATCTACTCTTTCCCCCTCAAATTGAGGCGTAAATGCAAAATAATGCACGTTAAGACTTAGATCTGCTACTGTGTGTAGGCAAAGAGTCTTAAACCACGGCTACCTGTTTACAATCACTTTATCGCTGACTTTGAAATAAACAGATGCAGGTATTGGAACCACATTAATTGGAATTACTGAGGAAAAAAAAATATATCTACGTACCCACGTTTCTTGCATGGTTTGGGTATAATAGTGTTCCTAAATAAATACAAAGGTTATAGAATAATAAGAATTGCATTTTCTGTTTTGTAGACATAAACCCAGAGAATATTTGTTTCTAGTAATGTAAAATAAGTAGTGGGAGCACAGATAAAGTGTTCTTGCACTCCAACAGGTGAAAAAATAAAAATAAAAATAAAGAATTCACATTTTTCATTGCTTTTATGCTTTCTGTCTGGACTTTGAGTCTTGTGCCACTGAACCACATTTATCAAAATAAGGAGAAAAAAAAAAAAAAAACGAGTGACACATTACCAAAACAGAGATCAAAATGAGTTGTTGACTCGTGTAATATGGAGACAAATCAAAAAAGGGAAATGTCGCTGCGATTCAGTCCTCAACTTTGTGAGCCGGTCTGCAGAAAGTCCAGTGATGCTCCACCGTGTTCTCGTTGGCGCGCTCGCTCATGTGATGCACGCGCGTGTTGCGGATGGTGAAGCCTTGTTTCATGATGTAGTCCATGAGGTGAACCCTCAGGGACACCTCTTGGTGATAGTCACATGGTCCGAAGGTGAACGACACCTGGCAGTCTCTGGTGTCCATCATGTGTTTGTTCCACTTGGTGAAGTTGTTGGAAATACCCTCCAGCAGGCCGTGAACCTTCGTGGTTATGGTGAGCTGCGTGATGATGACGGCCACCGGGTTGGAATATTTCGACAGTTTCCGGGTGCTGGAGAGCTCCACGACTTGCTCGAAGATGTCGGGAGGGTACAGCGGCTTGGGGTCGTGAAGGCACTGGATCAAAGGTTCGATCTGGTAGAAGTCCGCCTCTTTCCTCAGGAGGTCCGTCTCCGTGAAGTCCAGGGGGAGGGTGAGCTCGGACGTCCGCAGGAAGTTCAAGATGTACCGGAAAAGCGTCCCGTCGCGATCGATGAAATAGTTCCCCTTGGAGTCGCGAGTTGTGGGGAAATCTCCCCGGAACATGGCGCCCAGCATGGAGTCTGGGTAACGCTGCAGGGTGGACAAACTGGTGGTGTACAGGCAGCCTCCCACGTTCAAGGTAACAGGAGTACCCATCTAGAGCAACAACAAAAAAGGAACAGGAAGACGATAAGAAATGTGTATTTGCATCCTGCAGCTGTAGGTGATAACACGAGAAGTGTGAATTTCAGCTGTCAACCCTAGCTAAAATACAGTGAGTGTAATCCAAAAGTTCTGCAATAAATCAGCTACTTTGTGGTGAGAAACACCCTTCAGTGTAATGCAAAACAATGCAACAGCAAAGCGATCAAGAGGTTGAATCGACGCCTCTCTTAAGCAGTTTTGACAAAACCCCAACATTACAACCTCCGTGAGAGTAGGTGTTACTGCAGGGAAGTCATGAGACTGCATTAGCTTCAGATGCTAAATGTAAACCAGACTGGCAACAGAGTGAATTCAACATCATCAGCATCAGAAACAAACATCTGAAATTGCTCTCATTCTGGTCTGTCTTCTATCCATCTCTTACCCTATGGCCCCAGTCTCCATTATCCATTTGTAGAACAATACCCCACTTGGTCAGAACCAAAAATAGAGAGGAAACAGATACGCGTTTGGCTTAATTCAATTTCACCTGTGAAAAAACAGTCACATTAACACGAGCTGTAACAAAAGTTATGCAGAATGCTATCGAACACAATCATGTAGACTCAGTCAAATCATGTGTTTTACCAGTAGAGCCTACCTGTACCTGTACAATCTACTTTATTTGTAACTGAACCTGTTTGTTTAAGACTTGTAGT
>JBAMJR010000086.1:1382500-1387500 GCA_038501785.1 Myoxocephalus aenaeus
CAACAGGGAAAACGTCTTTTATTTGAGATGTTGGTTTATTTAGCTTAGTGATCTTTCAGACTAGAGGAAAAAAAACACCCAAAATACACATTTAGGAGTTTATTTTATTACATTTTTATACTTCAATTTTTAGAATTTGGTCTTTTTAGCTTCCATAATGTGTCGTTTTTCAGAACAGTGGAAAGAAAACATCCCAAATAAACATTTACGTGTTTATCTTACTATTTTGTTTATTTGCGTCTGTAGATTTCTCTTAAATTCACCAAAAGTTACCATTAGATAATGCCACATTTGCATATTTGAACATAACATTTCAGAAAACTTGTAATACAAATAATACTCCTCAATCAACTGGAGAACGTTCATGTTGATATCGAGTAGTTATTCTTTTTACTCTATTCACCTGAAGAGTCTTCAAAATGTGTGTAACGCGTAGCACGTTTTGTCGTCATGTATTTGTGGAATAATTATTATCATTTGTGGCTCATAAGAGGGGTTTCACTCACCAGTAGTACACTCTGATGAGCGCAGAAGGCCAGAGGAGGAAGGAAGCGACGAAGGCCAGGATGGGAATAGCCAGAGTTCCCCCCGCGATTATAAACAAGTTCACCACTTCCAGATCAGCTGCCATGGCTTTCCTACACACACACACACACACACACACACACACACACACGCAGTATGTCGGGGGAGGGGGTAAAGCCAGCGCCTCTGCAATGTTTTGTTGAGATAATACATAATAAAAGAAGCGTCTCTCCATGCCACAGCTTGTTTTATTGTAAAAACTTACCTTTCAGATGAGTTTTATTTTTTCCCCTGTCCTGGTTTCTTGTGTCACGCGTGATCGCTGTGATTCTGTTGATTAGTTTTACAGCATAAAGACACTTTTAGCGCATTTAAAAAGCTGTTGAAAGCACAAACAGTCAAACTATCTCTCTGATCATTTACATAGTCAAGATTTAAAATAGCTCTCCCTGTGGAGCGCAGTTAGTCCCGGCAGATTCCGTTTGCTCCGGATAAACTCATTGATTATTATATATATATATATATATATATTGGGGGAAACCGGGCCACCACATTATTCGGTCAATCTTTTAAAGTGAACGCGCAGCAGGAAGCTGAGTACACTAACGTACAAATATAAGAGGAAGTATTACAGGTATTACCATGTTTCTGAAATGTTGTGTTTAAATATGCGAGTCAGGCATTATCTTGTCAAATATCTGCACATTTACATAGTTTCCTCAGAAGAGAAGTTTGAACGTTGGATGAAGGTTAAACAAATCTTATTTCATCATGTTAGAGTCAAAAAATACTTTAAACAGTTATAAACAAAAACTAGTTCCTCCATGTTTTTATTAATAAATGTAGTATAAATGAGGCTGTGAATGCCATGTGAGCAAACCCTTTTGTAGAAAGCTTCAGAATATATGAACTTCACCACTTCATCACTGACATTAAGAGGATTATGTTTTGTATTCCAAGTTATGGTATGTTCTAATGTGCAAATTAGGCATTATCTAATGGTCACTTTTTGTGAATTTATAAGAAATCTACAGACGCAAATAAAAAAAGTAGTAAAATAAAAACCTAAATGTGTATTTTGGATGTTTTCTTTCCACTCGTCTGAATGAAAACATGTTATGGAAGCTAAATAGAGGAAATCTAAAAAATGACCAGTGAAAGAAAACCAATGTTTCCTTTAAGATACCAATTATATATTTGTGTACCAATATGTACAAGCTTTGAGTTCAGAATATTAAGTAGGGCTCATTTTAATTGTCTATCCAGAACATTCTGTTATTTCTGACCCAGTAATGCTCTACAGTCTTTCTACGTTGTATATCCTCACCACTGATGAGCAAACATCGAAATGTAGAGATAAAATGATTTAAAATGATACCATTAAAAAGGTAAACATTCTTCCTTTGTGCGTCGCTTTGGACAAAAGCATTTGCCAAAAGGTTGTTCCAACTTAAACCCTCCACCAGAGCATCTGATTCCCAGCTTCAGGTCTCACACTCACCACCGGGTGTCATGGTGGAGGCCGACTGGAGCTCCTCACCAGAGGACATGGTTTGGGTCTCACTTCTTCTTCGTGGTTCTTTAAAGAGGTTTTCACTGAAGGGAAGAAGCAGAACTGATCAACTTCAAACAAACCGACCCCTCAAGAGGCGACGACCCCAAGACTGTTGATTAAAGAGACGTTTTTATCCTTACATTTTTTTATTTGGGTCTTTTCAGCTTCCATAATGTGTCGTTTTTCAGAATAGTGGAAAGAGAACATCCAAAATACACATTTACGTGTTTATTGGACTACTTTTTCTGTTTGTGTCTGTAGATTTCTCCTAAATTCATCAAAGGTTTCAATTAGATAATTCCTAATTTGCATATTTAAACATAACATTCCATAAAACTTGTAACACAATAAATGCTCCTCTTAATGTCAGTGAAGTTTCATGGTGATATCTATGAGGTCATGTGTTGACCCTCTTCACCTGTAGAGTCTTCATCATGATGTCATGTCACTGAACTTCTCTTTAAAGGACGTTTTCTCTCCATGAGTTTGTTCTCAGACTCTGATCCAGAAATCTCACTTCAGCAGCTCTTACATCACCAAACTTTACTCTTTCATTCCTACATCTATTCTGAGGGTTTATGCAGAGGGGTTTGTTCACAATGCATTCATAACCTCATTTATATAACTTTACTCTTTCATTCCTACATCTATTCTGAGGGTTTATGCAGAGGGGTTTGTTCACAACGCATTCATAACCTCATTTATATCACATTTTATTGTTAAAAACGTGGTGAAAATGTTTTTTTTATGACTGTTGCCAGTATTTTCTGATTCATGAAGTGTTGCAAACACAGACTACATAATTCCATCTGTAAAAACCTTTGACTCAAACATGTCAACAAAGATTTTCCTAACCTAAAACGTTCACATTTCTGTTCTGGAAATGTCTACAAATTAGCACATATTTAATAGGAGAGTGGCTTATTTACATATTTTAAACATATTTTCAAAAAACTTGTAATACAACAAATAATTGTCTTCCAGTTTCCTGGTGATATTTATTAGTTAAATGTAATAACTGTTTGGAAGGAAGGAAATCTCAAATTCAGAAGATTTTCATAAAAATAAATAAATAAAGCACATCAGCATTAGTCTGAATTAATGTAAATCAAAGCTATTTTAAGTCCAAGATCACACAGTAAAAAACAAACCATCTACTGCAACGTGCAGCTGCCATTCCGATGCATCTCTGGTCCGCCACAGATGACCTACATACAAACTGGAGCAGAACTAAATGGACACGCAGAGGGGCCGGCGCTGCGTGGGAATGCTTCTCATGTTGAGGGGTTCGTACAGGACTCAAGAGGAGAGGCTGTCCTCAATCTGCTTGCATGTCACACACACACACACACACACACACTTCCTCCCCGGTGGTCTGAGCCTCGTCGTCACATCGGCTGCAGCATCCTGGTGGCGTCACCTCGGATCCTCAGAGGATTTCTTTGACACAGTACCTAAGGGCCTTCAGCACAGAAAATGACGTAGCAAAAAAAACAGGAAGGAAAAAGAGGGTTGATGCGTCACCGATGGACGACGCTTTCACATGCAGTCTTTTCCTTTAGGAGCTTATGACCCGAGGGACGTTGCGAAATTTCAAATTTAGCAACAGGCCTCCCGCCCTGTTGAGAAATAGACTGCATCCTCTCTCCGGCAGCGCGGCCCTCGGGCTCAGAGGCCTTCAGCCCGGCATCTTCCAGCTCGAGTGAAGACGTCACGCATTAACTCTTCTTAGTGTGTTACAAATCCATAAAGATGAGAAAACAAAAACAAGCTTTTAGTGTGCGTTCCTGCATGGGTCACGCTAAAATAATAGCATTTAAAAAAAGGGATCTACTGGCAGAATAAAACACATTATTGTTGTGTTTTTGTAGCCGGCTCTAGAAAGGGCCCTTTGGTTGGTTTTCTTGCATCAGCCACCGTAGTTCTCCCACGAGTTTAAATTGGTTGCAGTCTGCAACCTCACCACTAGGTGGCGCCAGATCTTACACACTGCACCTTTAATGCACCCTGATGACATCACTACATGTAAATATTTTAGGAGGGCTCCTTTCAGAGCCACAGAAGACATTACACAACTTTATTCAAAGAGGAATAGTACTCATCACTAGTAAACTGACTTTCATGGATACACATATATATATATATATATATATATATATATATATATATATATATATATATATATATATATATATATATATATATATATATATATATATATATATATATTTATATTTGGGTAGATACTCGCTATATACTCGATATCTATAAGTCAATAAGAAACAGGTGCGATTGCATTATATGACCACTACAAAGCGTGTATGTGATATAAATATAAATATATTTCCTGGAGCAGAAGAGTGTTTTTACATTGATTTCTTTGACTCACATGTTGCTCCATCCAGTCCGGTCTGCATTACCTCCTGGTCGCCTCCCTGTGGTTCAGCTCCTGCCAGTCTTCATCACTGTCTATGCCGCTGTGTGGTTGGTGCCAAACGGGAACCATGAGATCAAATCTAACCTCAAATTATTTTTGCAGCAGGGTGGAAGCATAATTATTCATGTAAATCCCGTACCGTTCCCTTCCCCTCACACAGGAACCACTCACCTTCCATCTAGAGTTCCTCTACAGTTAGCTCAGCAGGACGGAGATCAGAAGAAATAATTAAAATAAAGATCCGACCTCATCTCCTTGAAACTGTTGAACGACTGCCTGCTTATGCAATGACTATAAAAAAGGTGTAAATTATGAGGTTAAGATCTTTAATCGAAGTCACACGCACATTTTAGAGCAGTTATTCATGAACTTTGAATCCAAGAAACTAAATATCTCTCCATCTCTTTACAAAATACATAGATTTTGTACCTTTTTACAGGGAGCTGAGCAAACGGTCACACCATGAAAACACTACTTGACAAG